>JARHVA010009375.1:52500-172500 GCA_037957365.1 Torreya grandis
TGATTTTACTCTTTATAGGACCTTCATGAATATCATCTTCTTTGTTGGCCATTAGACTTGACTTAAACCTTAAGGCTTCTATCAAACTAATACATATCTCAATACCACCATCATAGGTTTACTATACCATCCATGAGTCACCTTTAATAAACTACACCTTTCAATTAGGCCTTAGTAGCCCTTATAGGTCTCATGGAGACCTATTTACTACTTTAGTATTTCATCAAAAAATTTAGAAACATAAGACCACATAAAAATATATATATCAAATTTACATTACTCTTATGACATTTTTGAATGATTACATCCATCAATACACTCCTCTTTATATGTAAAATCTTCTCAAACATTAGTCTTGTACATAAGAACATTATGAACAAACAAACAATCAACTTTATAAACATTTTTTCATATTGAATATGGACTGACCAAAACTTTAGAATTAAATATATGGTCCTAATGGATTATATAACATTATTCAATTGATAAATCATCATTAACCATTCAAAACTCATCAATACAAACTCAAACATCCTTCTGAGGTCACTTGCTGAAGATTATCAAACACATAGTCAACATTGGATATCAATAACTATAACTATATAGATAGTCAAACCTTATAACCAATTTTTATGGATTCACCTTGGATTTATCTATCACTTTAATTTCTATACCAACATCAAATTTTTCATACATAAAATGTTATAGCTCAAAAAATATAGACTGGTTTTCCTTTGTGAATTTAAATTCCAATGGTCACTATGTAATGCAAAAGCTTTAGACACATGTCTTCATCTTGTGTCCCTTGAAATTTGATCAAATACACTTTGTAAATCTCCTTAGGAGTCTCCTATTATTTACCTTTAATCATTAGCCATTGATCTTTGATCTATGCTACTGATATTATGACACTTGGTAGCCCCATGTGTATTATGTGTACTTTAATGTTAGTATCCATGTGTTTATGCCACTTGACATCCTCACATGTTTTCTGAAAATCCTTTAACTTGTTGACCTCATTCTCACCATTAGATCTCCTTCTGCATGATCATCCACATGCCATTTATCCTTGATTCTAATGATTTCTTTTATTGAGATAGATTATAACACTTGGAAAACTTGTATAAAGGTCACTCGATATTGCAATTTGACAATGGAAAACATGACAACCTACCTAAAAGGCCAATTCTTTACCTATATATTTTTTTCAATACACAACTTCATGACCTAAAACCTGAAACATAAGATCTTGGTAAAAAACTAATTAGACCCATGTGACCAACTTATTCTTACATTTTCAGATGTATGAATACTAAAATCATCAATCTGCTAACTCAACTTGATTTGTCAAGATGACTAAGAGAACCTAGACATTCATATGACTTCTCTGATGAATTCCTTTAACTTTCTCAAGCACTTTAATAACTAATAACACCTCATATGAACTATAGAATATGAACATAATAACAAGAACATTCTCTATCATCCCAAAGACCTGCACACATGATACACATTCTCAAATTCACTTATAACCTATCACTTTATTATTAATTCATTATGTACTTATATTATCTTGACATAAATGACAATAAATGCACCTCAACAACATGCTCAATAATATCCCCCTTTGTCATTGATGGAAAAAAAAATTAGAATGCTCTCTGTAATATCCCCTCCAAACAGGAAATATAGCAACACAAAAAAAACTCTGAACAAGATATAACTTCTATTAAATAAATTCATAATGATCACAATAATATAGTCTCTTAATAGCAAATTATAGATCTTATCACTTGTCCTTCTAAACTATTACAATTGCAGTCCTTTCTTATGCATATAAATATGAAATACAGTCTTAAAAATCCTGGCTTAGCAAAACTGGAAGTGAAAATTGAATTCTGGAAGGTCTTGGCCTGCTGTGTCAAACACATAGTCTCCGGCGTCGGTCGATAAACTGCCGATGTCGGTCACTGTAGGTCAGCTTTCTGCCGACGTCAGTCTTCAGTCGACCGATGTCGGTCACTAGAAACTCTCTGTCTGTCGCGGTCGGTGCCTGAGCTGATCTGTACAGACCTGTACAGACTTTGTACAGCTGCCAATTAAGCACAACTTCCCTGTTTTCAACCCCTGATCTGAAAATATATGTCTCTAGCATAGAAGATCTCTAGCTGTATAATTTATTGAATCAAAACATAAAGCAATAAATACCTGGAATATCTGTAATAACTTCTGTGTGAAGTTATCTCTCAAACCTGAAATTATATGATAACTTCTGGATGAAGCTATCTCTCACTTTGGCAATAGATCAGTTGATATTGTACAGCCTCTTAATTGCACACACTGAAGAGGGAATGTTCTCCAATGCAAAAGGAATCCTAGAACCCTAGGCTCAGTCTTCATAGAAGAAATTCTCAAAATCAATAATCAATAATCAATGGCTAATCAACAATGGCCTCCATGAGAAACCCTTATACCCTCAAAAAGATATGCTTGCCCTAATTAGGGTTTCTTAAATTAGAATTAGGGTTTCTAATTAAAAATAGGCTAAATAATTAATATTTGATTAAATCAATCAAATATTAATATCTCCCTCAATACATGTCAGATCCTCAAACCGATCGAAGCAGGTGAATCAGGGAGTGATTCTGCACATGACCATACCAAAATAAGGTTGCTCCACTGCATGTCAAATATCCCTAAAAAGTACGAGCTCAAGTCCAATGTGTCTGAAATAACCTGAATGAAAACCAAATGTAAAAATTTTGTGAATCAAAGTCAATCCAAGCTCCATTATGACCCTCTATCCATCCTATTAGCCTACAAAGGTCGTATAATAGGCTAATCATCAAATCTGTCAATGTCCATGAAAAAGGGGACATGACAATCCACCCCTCTAAAAATTGCTTGTCCCCAAGCAATGTCAGAGCAAGGGAGCACTCCATCCACCTGGATCCCAAGGAAAAAGTCGTGTAACATCCATCATGTCACCAATCAACCCATATGAATAAATCTTCAACATCAACAGCATCAACAATATCAAAATCAGCAACTGAAAAACTGCACTCGACACCCAAACAACTATCTGAAGACCAACTATAGATGTCAATAGAAGAAACCACTTTGTGGAACTCAAGCCAACTAAAACATCCACTCTGTCAAAATTCAAGTCCCTATCTAACTGATACTCACACCCAACTGGACCGTGGATATGACAGTCATTGGTCCCTAAGTCACTGACACCAAAACTAATCTCTAGATGCAAAGAAAAATAAGGAGCATACCTCATCGTATGATGCTGGTAAGAACCCCCAAACTCTACTACTGGCTCACTATTGCCAAACTGGGACTCAATGGATGGCTCCAATCTCGGCTCAACAAACATCACCTCAACATCCCTGTAAGGTAACATAGTAGAAAGGGTTCGTAAAATCTCCTCACCCAATCTGCTAGTAGCACTAGTACCTCAGACAAGAACACCTTCTGTCATCTTATGTGAGTCTAGACGAACACCTGCACTATCCAGCAAATACTCCATGAATGGTTCAGTGCAGTAAAAATTATATGTGGAAGCATCAACATACTCCCCCACACACCCCAATTGATCTCTCTGTAAAGGCGGCACAACTAACTGTACCACACTGTCATCTGTGTGAGAATAATCAATCTGGAGACTCGACTCCACTGGTATCTCAAACTCATTAGAATCAGATACTCCCAAATCCTAAACATGTGTATCAGCATCAACAACATGCTCCTCAGCAACAACTGCAGGAATGTACTCATCACCAACCACCTCAATATACAAATGATCATCCATACTCTGTAAATCAACTCCAAAGCTCATATCAACAGATGGAGTATCAACAACTGTAGCATCACTATCTAACTCTTCCATATGGAAAGAAACAACCGGTGAAACTAAGTCCTCAAAGTTGTCCACTGCATTCTCCTGGGTGTCATCTAAAATAATAGGATCCTGGGACTCTTCTACAATCTCTGTCATAACTGAGAGATCATCAACCCTTAGTGCACTAACATCTGAACACACCTCTACACTCTGAGTGCAAGCCCCAGACTCGTCCTCATCTTCACTATCCTCTATCTCATAATAATAATAATAATCATGGGACATGTTGTGCTCTTGTCTAAGTGATCTGTAGTGGTCTCTTCTCAGCTTAAGAAAATGATCAAAAGACAACCTCCCCTGAGCTCGTGGAGTTAATAACTCCCACTCATCCTTTGCTGTCATATACCATGTGGGTTTGTTTTTGGATATAGGATATGAAACAGATTCATGTGATGTGGACCTTTTATGAGTGGATGCCATATACCGTACTAATTTGTCCTCAAATGTAGGATCTGAAATAGTTTCATTCATCCTCCTCTGGGTTTCAACCAACTGGTTCAAACTTTGTTTCAGCTTCTTCATATCATAGTCCCACCGACTCTGAGTACGGGGAGTCATCATGGATACTTCCCTAATTTGTACTCAAGCGTAAAATACCTCACTTAAAGAAAAATAAAATAGTGACTTAAAAACAATCACTAAAAATTAGCTAATTTAAAAAAAAAACATCGTTTGCATGCCTTGCAAAGAAAGTAGGCACTGTTATGCATGACCACGGATTTGCGCTGTAGGCATTGTTATGCATGCAGTCTGAACTTTGCAGTCCGATTACTCTTGACTCGATTAGCTCTAGCCTGCCAGGCTTGACAATTTTCTACAGTGCTTTTCCCGCTGCTAACTTCCACCCAATAAACTACCAATTAATAGCCGCGATTTGACTTTATTTGTTTGTCTTAGTCACCCAACTTAATGTGCTATTTTTCCTATCTAACAGCCTTCCTGAGTATACACAACTAATTGATGCGTCTTTATTCCAGTTTCAAATAATATCCACTACTGTTATTGACAAAAACATCCTAGCCGCTGCTGGTCCACGCTGGCTGTGCCTCCTTCTGCTGTGTTTTCCTTATCTAGCCACGAGCTGGCTATCATCCTACCACATGACCTCTAACCACGCTTTACCTAACTCCTTCTACCAGCTGCCTCTTGGAATCCATGATGTCTTGCCTGCTGACTGCACTTCCTTTAGCGCCACACAGCTGCATCCAACCTGGCGCTTAACAATACCTTTCTCATGATCAGTGTCTAACAGCTTGGCTACACTGTTAACCCCTCCTATCAGCTGTAGACTATCAAGGTCACAATATTTTTTTTTTCATACAGCCTGGTACGGATTTGTATGGAATCCGTACAGCAACGAATCAGAATATAGTACACCTGTAGGCTGAAATACCTATAAGATTGTCAAACCCTTAGGATGGCAGGGCAAGGCTCTGATGTGCCCAACAGGATGGTAGGAATTTGGCTTTGATACCACTGTAATATCCCCTCCAAATAGGAAATATAGCAACACAAAAAAAACTCTGAACAAGATTTAACTTCTATTGAATAAATTCAGAATGATCACAATAATATAGTCTCTTAATAGCAAATTACAGATCTTATCACTTGTCCTTCTAAACTATTATAATTGCAGTCCTTTCTTATGCATATAAATATGAAATACAGTCTTAAAAATCTTGGCTTAGCAAAACTGGAAGTGAAAATTGAATTTTGGAAGGTCTCGGCCTGCTGTGTCGAACACACAGTCTTTGGCGTCGGTCGATAAACTACCGACGTCGGTCACTGCATGTCGGCTTTCTGCTGACGTCGGTCTTCAGTCGACCAATGTCGGTCACTGGAAACTCTCTGTCTACTGTAGTCAGTGCCTGAGCTGATCTGTACGGACCTATATGGACTTTGTATGGCCGCCAATTAAGCACAACTTCCCTGTTTTCAACCCCTGATCTGAAAATATATGTCTCTAGCACAGAAGATCTCTAGCTGTATAATTTATTGAATCAAAACATAAAGCAATAAATACCTGGAATATCTGTAATAACTTCTGTGTGACGTTATCTCTCAAACCTGAAATTCTGTGATAACTTTTGGATGAAGCTATCTCTCACTTTGGCAATAGATCAGCTGATATTCCATAGCCTCTTAATTGCACACACTGAAGAGGGAACGTTCTCCAATGCAAAAGGAATCTTGGAACCCTAGGCTCAGTCTTCACAAAAGAAATTCTCAAAATCAATAATCAATAATCAATGGCTAATCAACAATGGCCTCCATGAGAAACCCTTATACCCTCAAAAAGATATGCTTGCCCTAATTAGGGTTTCTTAAATTAGAATTAGGGTTTCTAATTAAAAATAGGCTAAATAATTAATATTTGATTAAATCAATCAAATATTAATATCTCCCTCAATACATGCCAGATCCTCGAACTGATTAAAGCAGGTGAATCAGGGAATGATTCTGCACATGACCATACCAAAATAAGGCCGCTCTGTTGCATGTCAAATATCCCTAAAAAGTAGGAGCTCAAGTCCAATGTGTCTGAAATAACCTGAATGAAAACCAAATGTAAAAATTCTGTGAATCAAAGTCAATCCAAGCTCCATTATGACCCTCTATCCATCCTATTAGCCTACGAAGGTCGTATAATAAGATAATCATCAAATCTGTCAATGTCCATGAAAAAGGGGACATGACACTCTCTCCCAAAGTGAACAACTCCTTCATTATGAAATTTCTCCCCCTTTGACATTAATGACAAAGGGTCTCCTTCTCAATATGCCAACTTGATCCTTGGACCTAAAAAACTATTCACATAGCTTATAAATCTCCCCCTAACATCATTATCATCTCATATAACCTATTATAAAACCATTCTCAACCATACAAGATCCTTGAAATTGAAACATCTCACATTTTGTCCCCCTCACTCTATGCGTACCTTGCATATTATCAATTGAAGAGAACATACCTCTATCTAAATTGTTCCTTGATTATTAGCTTATAAAAAACATGCCCAAACTTCACATATTACTCAAGAAACTTGATTTATCTCCCCCCAACTCCAAAGACATTTTAATGATTTCTAAATAAAGAGATGATACCCAGTCTTTGTCTTAGATATTCAAATGTTGTCTTTATCAATGGTTTAATCATAATATCTACAAGTTGTTCTCTTTTAGGCACATACTCCAACTTAACACTTTTATTACTCAATTTTTTCTCAAAAAATGATATCTAATAGGAATGTGTTTAGTTTTCAAAATCATAAAAAGATTCTTAGAGATATTGATTACATTAGTATTGTCACAATAGATATGACAATGTCTATTTTATATTACCTTATAGTCTTCCAAGGTTTGTTTCATCCACATTACTCAAGTAAAAAAAGAAAGAACAACTATATATTCAACTTCTGCAGTTGATAGGGATATAGAGGCTTGCTTCTTTCTTAGCCAAGACACTAAGAGTTCACCCATGAAGAAAACACCACCACTAGTACTCCTCTTGTCATCTACACATCCTTCCCAATCTGAATCAATGTATGTATTTAGAGTAAATTCTTTGATCCTAGGGTAGAATAAACCATACTCTATTGTGCTCTTCAGATACCTCAATATCCTTTTAACTGCTTTTAATTGAGATTCTCTAGGATCATCTTGAAACCTTCTCATAAGGCCTAATACTTGCATGATATCAGGCCTAGATGTAGTAGAGTATAAGAGACTTCCAATCATGGATCTATACAAATTTTGGTCAACTTTTAATGAGTTATCTTATTTACTTAACTTACACCCTATGATCATTAGAGTATTCATTGTCTTACAATCCAACATTTCAAACTTCCTTAGCATATACTTGATGTATTTTATTTATAAAATAAATATCCCTACATCAAGTTGGTTAATTTGTAATCCTAAGATGAATGAAATTTATCCCAAAATTGACATTTCAAACTCAATCTTCATAGCATCTATAAATTCTCTACTCATGTTGTCATTTTCAAATCCCTAAACCATGTCATCAACATATACTACAACTCGTAATTGATGAGTATCATATGTCTTAATGTACAAATTACTATAAATTACCCCTTTTTTCAATCCTTGTCTCAATAGATACTAATATAATCTATCATACCAAGCTCTAGGAGCTTATTTATGACAATATAAATCCTTCTTTAGTTTGCAAACACAGTCCTAATTACTTGTTATTGAAAAAACTTTGGGTAGCTCAATGTAAAATTCTTCATCTATGTTTCCATTCGAAAATGAATATTTTATATTCATTTGGTAAACTTTGAAACCCTTAAATCTTTCATAAGATAATAAGATTCTAATGGCTTCCATTCTTTCCATAGGAGAAAATGTCTCATCAAAATCTATCACTTCAATTTGAGCATATCTTTTACATACCAGTCTAGCCTTACTTATTATAACCTCTCATTTATCATTCAACTTATTTGGGAATACTAAATTGGCTCCTATCACATTTTTATCATTTGGCCTTGGAACCAAATCCCATGTTTTAATATTTACTATTTGATCAAGTTCCTCATCCATTTCACATGACAAATTTTCATCTTTTCTAGCTTCTAAGAATGTTTTAGGTTCAATCTTGGATGATAGAGTTGTGTCTTATTGATTTTTATTGATCAACATTCTCCTTCTAGTCTATAGACTAGCATTCACATTTCCAATAACTTGGGAAATAGGATGATCTTTTTGTAATATTCTATGAGTTTTAGTGTCCTACCTTACTTCTTTCTCTTCATCATCTAATTGATTAGGTATGCCTTAATTATTTCAAATAAGATTATTAATAGTGTCATTTATTTGTAAGCTAGTATTCTTGATGTCACCTAATTCTTCAACTCTTACATTAGAGTTTTCAACAGCTTTGTGGAGTCTTTTATTGAAACATCTATAAGAAAAACTTATGGATGATTAACCTAAGAAGATGTCTTCATCAGACCTTGATTTAAATTTACCAATATTTTACTCATCCTCTTGATAAAAAACTTAATCCCAAATAATATAAAGTGTTTGACATTAGCTTCCCTATTATTTCATAGCTCATATGGAGTCTTATCACCATTTAATCTTATTGAACATGTATTCAATATGTAAGCTGATATATTAGTAGCCTCTTCCCAAAAACCATCTGATAGTTTGAAATCTTGAAGCATGGTTGTATTCATCTCTAGGATAGTTTTGTTTTGGTGTCCTAGTAGTAGAATATTGTCTTATAATTCCTTTTTCTTCATAAAAATCATCAAAATTATAAGACCAAAATTTTCCTCCTATATCTAATCTCACACACTAAACTCTTGATCCTTCTTCATTTTTAACAAGAGATTTGAATGCCCTAAACATTACAAAAGCTTCTGATTTCTCTTTAAGCAAATATATCCAAGTCATCCCCATGAAGTCATCAATTAATAGCATGAAGTAGATATTACCTTAAATGCCTTAAGTTCTTGTAGGTATACATAGGCCAGTGTGGATTAACTCTAATGGTACTATGGTGAAATTCTCATTAGGTTTGTAGCTTCTTTTGGTTTATTTCCCATCAAGGTATGCCTTGTAAAGAGTATGAGTAATCTTAGTGATTTTAGGCATATGCCTTACTAGCCCTTTTCAACTAATCCTCACCATGTTGTCAAATTTTAGATGTCCAAATGTTTTATGTCGATGCCATCTTTCCTCTAGTTGATTCATGAATCACTCATGTCTATTATATTCATGGAATATATATAAGTTTTTATCTACCTTGTGAATGTTTTTAACTAATTGGCCAAACATGGATCTTCTCACTTCACACCCTTTGTCATGAAAGTGAAAGTATTTCCTTATTTACACATTTGGCTAACACTTATAAGATTATGTTTCAAACCTTATACATATAGAACATTTTCATTTCTAGTGTGATCATTATTGAAGATTACAGAACCTTTCCCAACTATGTTAGCATAATTATTGTCACCAAATATTACTAAGCCTAAATTGTGATTTTTGAGAGAGATAAACTTTCTCTTCTCTCCTATTATATGAATTGAGAAACCACTATCTATGTGCCATTTCTTGTTTTCATCCTCTTGAGTATGCAAGGCATTCTGAATAAACATTGATTCTTCCTTTGGTGAACTATATAAATTCTACTTCATTTTTTCAATATTGGATTTGTCTTTCTTGAACCATTTGATTGTGTCAATTACTTGAGTGTCCTTTTTATAAAAGTCTCTCTTATAGTACTTGGATATATGTTAATTATTGATTGTATTTATAACATAGAACCTCTATTTTACTCCTTAAAGAGTAAGTGCAGTCCCTCTATTTGTGACCATATTCATTACAAGTATAAAATAATCCATTGGAGACATAACTACATTTTTTCATGTCAATCATCCCCTTAGCTTGAAAATAATTCACCCAAGACTTCTCATCCTTGAATTCTTTGGTAGAGCTAGAACTCTACTTATCTTTAGATAGAAACACATCTATATATGAAATTTATTTATATTCCAAATTATCCATCCTTTGATTCATGCATTTATTCATCATTTCCTAAAAATTATTGACTATTGATGTCAGATTATCAATTTATGCCTTCACACCATTAAAGCTTGCAATAATCTCATTATACATTGAGGAAGTCAGATTTGATTTCTTAATCCCTTTCTTGTTTTTCAATCTTTTAATATCTTCTTCTAGACATTCATTCACTTCCTTTAGATGTTTGATATCTGATAAGGCACATACTATTTCACCTTTAATAAATGTCTTAACCTCTTTGTCATCCATTGTACCTTTGATCACCTTCAAGTGGTTAAAATTTAAAAAAAGGTATGGCGCTAATAATGATTAAGCACACAACACATTAATTATGTCATAAACCCTCATGGTGAATAAAACCTACTCTTAATCCCAAAAACACATAGACTAATTGTCTTATAAAATTATCACAAACATGAAACCTTTTAGTGAAACACCCACTTCACAAGGAGTACCCACCCCTAAGCATGAACAAAAACCAACTTGTTCTAGATGTTGAGAACCTACACAACACCTATGAAATCTACATATCCAAAACTCTGATTGCCTTTTAATATTATGGATAAACAATGTCTAACACCTCTCTTTCAGCCCTTCACACTCTCTCAAACTTTCATACACAATAAATACATCTAAAACCTTCTTTTTGATCACTCTAGATTTATTTGAACATCCTTAATCTTCAATCCTATAAGTAGAGTGTTATGACATCATAATTATGACCTAAATTTCCTACACAAAATATTCAACCTACTTTTCTCTTCAATCCATACACTCCTCACACTCACTCTCTTCTTCCTTTTGTTCATAACCAAAATATCAAGAAATCATCATCTTTGATTTCAATTTTTATAGAGCCTTCATGAATATCATATTATTTTTTAGCCATTAGACTCTCTTTAATCTTTAATAATTCTATCATGATAAGACATAGCTCAATACCATCTTCATATCTTAGCCATAACATCCATGGGTCACCTTTAACCAGCTACACCTTTTAATTAGGCCTTAATAAACCTTATAGGTCTCATGGAGACCTATTCACTCCTTTAATACTTAATAAAAAAATTTATAAACACAAGACCACTCAAACATGTACAAATACACTCTAAATGACTCTTAAGACATATTAAAATTATTACATGCATCACTACACTCCTCTTTATATGTAGAATCTGCTCAAACATTAGTCTTGTATATAATAACATCATCAATGAACAAATAGTCAATTTATAATCATATGTTCATACTAAATATGGATTGATAAAACCACTAAAATTCATACATATGGTCCTAATGGAGTAGAAAATATTATCCAGTTGATAAATCATCATGAAACAATCAAAACCCATCAATACAAACTCAAACATCCTTCTTGGGTCACTTGTATAAGATGGTCAAACACATAGTCAACTTTAGATCTCAGTAACTATAACTATTTGAATATTAAAACCTTATAACCAATTTTTTTGGATGTGAATTGGAGTTCTCTATCACTTTAATTTTTATACCACTATAAAATTGGTCATACATAAAAAATTAAAACACAAACAATATAGATTTGTTTTCCTTTGTTAATTTAAATTCTAATGGTCACTATGTAATGTAAAAGCTTCAAACACATCCATTCATCTAATGTGACTTATAAATTTGATAAAATAAACTCCATAAATCTCACTAGGAGTCTTGTGCTCTTTATGATTAATTACTAACCATTGATATTTGATCCATGCTGTTAATATTATGACACTTCATAGCCCCACATGCATTCTATGTACTCTACTATCAGTCTCCATGTGCTTAAGCCACTTCAAATCCTCTCATGCATTTTATGTACTCTACTATTAATCTCGATGCACTTAAACCACTTGGCAAGCCCATGTGCATTATTAGGATACTTTGACTTACTAACTTTGTGCTTATCGTTAGATCTCCATCCGCATGATCACCCACGTGCCATTGATCCTTGATCCAAATGATTGATTTTATTGAACTAGATTATCACACATGGTAGCCTTGTATAAAATTCACTTAATATTGAAAATTTGGCTAAGTATGTAAAACACTATAATAAGCCTAAAAGGCAAATTTTAAACCTCAATATCTTTTACTATACACAACCTCATGACCTGAAACTTATACCATAAGATCTTTGTATAAAACTAATCCGATCCATGTGACCAAATATTTTTGATACTACCACACATTCAAATAATAACATCATTAATATGATCACTCAACTTGATCTACAAGATGACTAAGAGAACCTAGACATTCACTTGATGGATTTAATGAACTCTTTTCACTTTCACAAGCACTCCAAGCATTAATAACACCTCATATGACCTCTGTAATAGGATCATAACAATAGAAACATTATCTATCATCCAAAATACTTTCACTCATGATATGCATTCTCAAATCCACTTGAAACCTATCAATTTTTCATTAATACATTATGTACTTAAATCACCTTGACATCAATGACAATTAATGCATGTCAAGAACATGCTTAAGAATAATCTTAAGAAACACACCTTCATACAATTGGCTTAATGACTTAGATCAAGAGAGAGTGAAATAATTATCTATATTTTTTCATAGTCTCCAAAAATATCCTCATGAGGTAAATAGATTCATACACATACTAATTGAATATAAATTTGAGGATAAATTTAATACAACTTCCTCCCCTCTAATTTTTCCCTTTCACATTCTAAAATCCCCTAATTCTAATGTTCTTACTTCTAACACTAAACCTATAACTATTTCTACACCCTTACTCACTTATACACCTACATCCCTTAACCTGGTCACATCTCTTTCTCTCCCTCAATTATCCATGCCTTTGCCTACTCATACTACCTACACTCTTCCCTTTACCAAAATGAGTGCTTATCTTGAGCAAACCCTTATTCTCCTACAAACCAAGGTAGCTACTATTACACAAAAAATCTGTCACATTAGTCATTTATTAGATTCTTGTACCTTATTGTATATTCCCTTGCGTCCTTAAATGTAATATTGTCATTCTACATCCATGTCCCTATATGTACATCATATATTTTTTCAATTAAATTTATATTTTTAAGGTTATTATAGATGGTTATATACAATCATAGTTATCAAGTTAATAACATGATTTGAAATAACTACATCAACCCGAGGTCAACTTGGACTATGTAAGCAATAGTTAATTTACAGGTTTTTTTTTAGGATAGCTTAGTCGTATCCCTCTTTCCCACATTTTTAAATTTTTCAACTGATCTTTTTTGTGTACTTATTTAGGCTAGGATTTTTTAATGTATTTTTTATATCCAAACATACTCTACATAAAATCAAAAAGTAGATAGACATAGGTGAATAATCCCATTTTTTTAATCCAACACATAGTTTATATGGATAAAGCTACAATAACAAACAATGATGCATTTTAACCTTCTCTCTCTTATACACCCTTGTCCCTATATGTACATCATATTTTTTTTTTAATTAAAAATTTGTTTTTAGGTTATTATAGACAGCTATTGATTATCATAGTTGGTGAATTAATAATACAATTTGAAATAAATCAAATTTCAATGAAATCTCTCTAACCCTAACCCTTGTTTATATTTTTAGTAATTTAAAACTTATGTATATTTATTATATTTCCTTATTTATTGTATTATACATTATTTAACTTCCTATATCATATTTCAATATTTAACATTTACTATTATAGTCAATATTTTATTTTAATAAATTCTAGTGTAAACATTTTTGTTAATCTGCATTTCATTTTGAACATTGTTTCTTGTTTGTAGATATATGTCATAGGGTTTCAATTTACTTATATATATTTGTAACACTAAAATAATACAATATTCCACCCTGGATATTATCTATAACATAGCATTTCAACTTTTTCAACCTTCTAACACAAATTTTTTTGGTCCTCTCAACTCAGATAAATACCCATATGGGCTTCAACCTTTGGTAGAGTTTAGTTTTATTTTATACACACAATATTAAATTTTTTCTTTTTATTTTATTTTCTTTATTAATTTTATTACTTTGAATTATATTATATTCCTTTATGACATGATGCTAGATTAAGTGCTACTTCTTTTCCATTTATGGAAATCCTTTTATTTTCTTCTGTAATGGCAAGTCATGATGAAAGTGAAATTTAATATGTAACTAATAATGATACTACTAAAAAGGTATATAATAACAATTAATAAACATACCTTGATATAAATGAACTTAATGAATTAGATCAAGAGCGAGTGAAATAATTATCTATATTTTTCATAGTATCCAAAAATATCCTCATGGTGTAAATAAAAACATACACATGCTTATTGAATATAAATATGATCATCAATTCAATTTATATTTTTCCTCTTAATTTTTTCCCTTTCACATTCTCAAATCCAAAACTTTCAATGTTGTTACTTATACCACTAAATCTACGCCTATTTATACACCCTTACTCACTTATACACTTGTATCCCTTGACCTTGTCACATCTATTTCTCTCCCTCAATTATCCATTCTTTTTCCTATTCATTCTACTTATACTCTTCCCATTACTATAATTAATGGTTATCTTGAATAATCCCTTCTTCTCCTACAAACCAATCTAGTTACTATTACACAAACAATCTATCATGCTAGCCATTCCTTAGCTTAAGATACCTTATTTTATATCCCCTTGGATCCTCAAATTTAGTATAATCATATCAAAAATGAATTTTTGGCTCTTAATCTCTCTCTTTATTAAGGCAAAGCTAATTCTAAACAACATTTATGTGTTTTCTATGAAGCTTCTCTAGATTATGTACATAATGAAAAATTGTTAACTAAGATCTTTCCATACAATCTAAAATATTATGATGTCATATGGTTCTTTGATCTCACTCTTGAATAAATTAAAGATATCAATCCTTTGGAAAATCTGGTTTTTGCACATTTTTCTATCAATATTGGTGACAAATTATCCTATGCTCAAATTGTAATGATCAAATAAGGTCCAAATGAGATACTTAGTGAGTATGTTTTAAGATAAAATATTATTCTTGATAAAATGACAAATAAAATGGATGATAATGAGATTCAAGATATTTTTAATCAAATATTTCTTAGTCCTCTTCAAGAGTCAATCATTTTTTATAATTTAAAATCCTTTGATTAACTATGACATACAATTAAAGAGTGTGAGGTAAAATTGATTGTTTTGAATAAGTTCAAGCATAGCTCCAATGCTCCTTCTACTTTGGCAATAAAATTTCAAAGTAATCATAATTATAAGTGTAAATATAATGATAATAAAATTGAAACTAAATTTATAGTAAATGTTAAATCAAAACCAACAACTTAGTTTCAACTAAAAGCTCCACCAGGGAGTAAATTATCAAGGATGCCTTCACATCCTCATGTGCCAGTAAAAGAACTTCTTCAATGTCATGTTACTAAACTTCTTCCACCATTCAAAATATATCCATCTAGACCTCAATCTATTAACTTTGTTAGAAATTCACTTTGTGATTATCATAGATGTATAGGACATTATGCTAATAGATGTATGAATCTCAAGAATAACATTCAAGACCTCATTTATTATAATATTAATGACATTGGTACATCTAATGAAGAGGTTATGCCATAATAAACTGATAATGCAAAGCTACAAATGTATAAATATCCCTTTTTGAATCATGAAGAACAAGATATTTGAAAAATATTGAAGTAAATAATGCATATAACTCTCATCATCCTCCATATTCATATGGATATCCACATGATAGTCTCATTGGTACAATAACAATACACATAGCATCACATCCATATGTTACATTTGTTGATTCTTAATTTTTTTATGATAATTGTAATAGACATGTGTTATTCATTAGATAATATTCTTGTGTAAAACCAATCCATAATAAAAAAATAGGTGTACCATAACACTTTTACATTCTATTATCTATAAGGAGCAAGACATAAAACACACATCTAGATTTTGAAATAATTTAATGGTCATATATAAGACACTCTTGGACATGTATTATTACCTCTACAAGTGAGATCTCTCAAATTGCCCACGCCTTTATTATTATTACACAACACATGTGTCTTTATTATGTTATTAATGAGACCTTGGTTATAAACAATTTTAGTAGTTCCTTCTAACTTCACAAGTGTCTAAAGTATGTTCATGATAATCAAGCGGTTAAAATTTTAGGCATTTAATATGAATATCATATAACACCAATGGTATATACTCATATTCCACAATAGTTGGTTGGAATAGTTATTTAGAATATTGGTAATGAATTAGTTTATACAACTATTCAATAAAATGATTTCATTCCCAAGAAACATATTTAAAAATATATTTTTACACCTACTTATGAGCATGAGCATATTAGAGTTTCTTCACATAGTCATAAACAAGAACATATTTTAGTTTATCTATCTATTATTGAACATAATATATGAACATGATTATTTGGAGAGAAAAATAAAGATATATACTCTTAAGTAGAAGTTGCACATGGTATAGGATATTTATATAACATGGCATCAAAAGTTATTAAAAAATGATCCGATACAGGTGTATACTATTGTATTGTCCCCTCCCATGCATGTGCATAAATGTTTAGACAAATATATGGGTAGTAATTCATAGGGTTATTTTATAACACATAGTTATTATTAAAATTCATAAATTTCTACATTTGGCACATACTCCTTGCCACAAGAGGTTACTCCTTCCTATAAAAGACTTGGATCCACATATAAGCATCCTACTGATGAGATCATTGGTTTGACCCATATTTGGGTTTTTGATCTTGATTATCTTCCTTTATTAGTACCTACTTGGGTATAGACTATTTTATACTTTATTTTGTTATTTATTATTATACACCTACCCCATTTACTTCTTATAGTCCTTAGCTCCATTTTCATTGTGGGGGAATTTCACTTGCCTTCATCCTTATTTTTATTAGATTTCACCTTTTTTGAGATAATCCATTCTCCTTCTATTTTAGAATTTTTTTCCACTTATTATGTCTTTCCCAGATTTTTTAAAATTTCATTTTTGGATGCTTTACTTCCTGAAAATGTAAAAAACACAAAAATGTTCATAAATGCTAAAAGGTAAAAAAAAAATCTTGTTGTTGGAGAACATATTTTCATATGTTATTTATTTATCTATTCATTATATAGTATATTTTATTAAATTTTCAAGACATAATGTTTCTCATAAGGTATCTGAGTATGTAATGAAATACATTTTTACTACAACAAAATTTATTCATATATACAATAAGTGATCCTAATAAAAAAATATTGCGTACAGTCAATCAAGACAATAATGCACTAATTGGGAAATAGTGCATTACATCCCTATCCTCTACTATACTCATGACACTATACATTTTAAATCTCTAATTTAAACTCAAACATAGTCAAAAATACTTATTATACATATTCCAATCATAGATAAGATAGTAAACTTAGATATCACTCATATTTCAATATGAATCCATATTATTCCATGGTCTCAATGTTGAGATGCCTTGTACCCAACAACCTTTATTTGTTAGTCAGATCTAATTTCTCTACACAAGCTCTTTTACATGTTTTATTTATCCAAAGTCTCTTCCCATGTTAAGTTATAATGAAAATACATGTCTCATTTTCATTCATACTTTACATGTACTATGATGAATATGCTATTCACTAGCACAACAGTAGACACATAAGATCAAAATATGTTACTTTAAGTTTTTCCATACTTCTTTCAAATACCTATTTCTTTACACCATATCCTTCAATTAGTTCACATTTTCCATGTAAACTTTGGCCTTGTATATGTTTAGCATCCATTATCTTGTGTGACATCATAATGTGTTTTGTTTATGCCCTTGGCATTCTATTTCTGTGATACATTCACATGTCCCTTGTATTTAAATTTTGGGCCTTATGTGTGAAATTTATACATCCTTTATAAATCTTGGTCACATATTATATGTCCCTTTAATGTGTCATTTATGCCTTCTGGTGTGCTTTTGTGTGATTTTGCTTACATGTTTGTTACAACTAATATGGTTCCATGATGCCTATATTACATTACTAAGTATCTAATTACATTATTATATTGTACCATGATACATATCATGCACATATTAATTATGTTGTTCAATTATTTATATATTCAATATGATGTTTACAATACGCATACAAGTCTTACAAGTTTTTTACATGCTTCACACACTACATCAATGTTGTTTTTAATTACAATGATTTAATACAATATCCAAAATTTTCATGTCCTTCAATGTTGTATCTTTTATATTTTAATACAATTCAAATTGAAAATGTTATTAATTAATTACATATTTCACAAAGGATATTGATTTTTATTTTTAGAATACATTCAACAAGAAATAAATTTTATATTTGATAGTTCACATTATGTAAAATGAGAAATTTTATATTCTAGGGGAATTCAGCTTGTTTATGCACTCCACTCTTATAAAATCATGAACATAGATACACTTGTGCGAAGATAGTTTAAATATTTCAATCAATTTTTAAGGGTAAAACTAACATGTTATACAATGCAATGGGCATGATATGCATTCATGTCCAAGTTACTAATTTGAAAGATTCAAATTTATCTTTTTCAAGTAATAAAAGTTTCAAGAATTTATAGTTCAAATCTAGATATATTTGTAATAGTTTTATTAAACTTTTGAAAGTTAACCATGTGTGAGATTTTTGATGCTCCATGTCTTGGTTTCACTTTAGAAATCCATGTAAAGGTTATCACCTCTTCTTTTCAGATCAAAAATTGAGCCACGTTTGATCTTAGTGATGCTCCACATCTTGGTTTCAATTTAGCAAACAAATTTATTGGTTCTCACTTCACAATAATTATAGAGTACTATATGAATGTTGTGGTATATAGTCTTTCCAGCTCAAGTATAATCACCGATTATTGAAATTGAAACTTGATTACTCTCAATTCATCATAGGTTCAACCATTATTCACATGACTTTACAAGGTGGAATGCACATCTTCATGACAAAGATAAAGTGCGTATATACACTCAATTATCATATTTACTTTTCTCTAGTAATTTTATGAATCAATATAATAAAGGGGGACAAATGCATACACTGACCTTGACACTTTTATCTTATTTTATCAATTTGTCATTTTGATAACCTATAACATCTAAGCAAGCTTTCAAAGACTCGTAATTATTATTCATATCTCCAAGACTTCCCTACTTTATCCCTATTCAATGTATAGTTCACTATCACTTTTATTTCAAAATCCATTGTCCTTTCTAGACAAGAAATCACTATTAAACAAGGATGCGTTGTGTCTATATCTTGTAGTGCATATTTATCCATAGTGCTCTAATGGCCATCTTTTCAAAATGACATAATTCATAATGGCTCTCTCATGCAAACTAATAGGTCAATTATCAAAAACATTTGAAATATTTGCATTGAAACTTACATCAAAGCTTACACTTGAGACTCTCAGTGACTCCATATAAAACTATCTTAAAAAGGCAATTTCAAAAGCATCTATTTATTTAGTAAAGAGTCATACTACAATTTTGTTATAGTATTGTAGTCATTGGATGAGATAGAATTATTTATTTTAGGTTAAGGACATTCTTATTATCAATAACTATAATCAAATTTGTTAGTTGCATCCATATGATATTCTATGAAGGAGAACAAAATCAACTTGAGGTTAGTCAACAAGGAGTTTCTTTTGGATAACTCAGCCCTATCCCACTTCCCCACTTTTCGTTCTTTTCAAGTTGATATATTTTATGTACTATTATAGGCTAGGATTTTAATTTTGTAGGTCATACACTCATCCAAACATGCTTTGCACAAAATCAGATAATACATAGATATAGGTAAACAAGCCTAGATTTTGAGATCTAGAGAATAATTTATCAGGATAAGGATGTAGTGGTAAACAATGATGCACTACAATCTTGTCCAATTTTTTTTATTTTCCCTATATATAGAAATTATATATATATATATATATATATATATATATATATATATATATATATATATATATATATATATATATATATATATATATATATAATTAACTATATATTTTTAATTTCGTATATAAAGTTAAAAACAATCACAATTAGCAAATAAATAACATAATTTGAAATAAATTAGATTGCAAGGACATCTCTCTAACCCTAATCCTAGTTTTTATTTTTAACAATTTAAAGCTTCTATAGATTTGGTGTATCTTTGAGTTTTTTGTATTTTATATTATAAAACTTCTTGCATCACATTTCAAAATTTTACATTTAAAATTGTAGTTTTTAATAGTTTCTGGAACATGTTATTTTTAGTAACTTTTGTAGGTAAAATCAAAAGGACAAACTAATTGTCCTTTATTTGTTACATATTTAAATGAATCTTAAGGGTTATTTGTAACTATAAGTTTGCATCGAGTTACAAAAAAATCCTATAAATTATTTTAAATATTGAAAATAAAATAAAACTATAATTTTTGGCCTTTATATGGTTGATTTTTGCCTTGAAAATTTGTCCAAAAATTTGGTAAACCACTACTGCAACTTAAGGCTACATGAAGCTCTTAGATTTTTTTTTAAACGGTTGAAATAGGTAACTGGATCAAAAACTATTGACTCCACAAGGTATGCTCATGCATCAAATAAATAAGTAAAAATAAAACTCAAACAAATTTAAAAATAATAGGAAGTTACCATAGATCAATACATTTGGAGTTTAATGAGATTAAATAATATGCGAGGAATTTGAATAGTAAATCCAAATGAAATAAGTGTCATGATGTGACTTTAGTGCCTGATATTGGAAAGAGTAATATAATATTAGTTGACAACCTCGAACATTCCAAACAAAGGCAATACAATTAGTTGATAGCAAGATCAACCAAGACATTAGATCCACCAAACTTTCAAACTTCGCATTCTTGTTACCATAAGTTTGGAAAATGTTGATGAGTTTGGTTCTACACCTACTATAAGTGCAATTTCTAAAATTTAATAAAATATATTTTTTGATTTAATATATAATAAAATTAGTTGATGTAAAACATAAAAGTGAAATAAACATCTTCCTTTCATAAAAGATTCTATTTATTTTAAAACCTTTGAATTGCAAGCCAAAAATACACTAATAAAACAAATAAAAAATTCATCAAAATAGCTAAAACATATGCATTTTAGAGAGGCTTTATTTTCTCTTTTACCTTGCATCTATGGATTTTCTAGCCTTCAAACTTTGTACAACAATTTTGTAGCCAACACATTACATTTGAAATGCTTTAGATATTCCACATGCAAATAAATATTTTTTCTTGTCCCTACTTCTCTACAGTCTTTTTAAGGCTTTGGAAGATAGAGTCTATGTTGATCCATTTTGCATAAACCTCTTTTCTAGATAAAATGTAAAAAACCACACTTTCAGACCAAATTGTACACATCTACTTAGCAAAGAAGAAAACACACAGAAAAAATTAAGACAAAAAATTTATTCCAAATAAACGATTTGTCCTACTTTTGTTAGAACTTTTGGAAAGGAAGAATTCTTTTTTAAACATTGTAAAATATTCCACAAAATGAAGCGCTCTTGTTAGTAATTTATTTGGTTTTCCCTTTCACTTTCACATGCAAGTGCCGCTGCTTATGCCTTGCCTATGATGAAGTTGAAAATTACAGTGACAAATGTCAATGGCAAAATAGTTGGTATTGCTTTTCCCCTACATAGGAACTTAACAGGAAAAATGAAATTCAATTTAATCATTGGCTATTTGAAAAATGACTATTACAAAATTCAATATTCCTACTGGAAATATCATCAACAATGAATGGTAGTAGATATATTAGGTATTTAGAAAATAAAGAAATAGTTATTTCTGCAGCATGCATTAGGAAATTAAAAAGTTTGCTTGTGCCATTGGTGGATCTCAAATGCCCATCATAACTAATTACCTGAGGTGAATATAATAGTACCAACATGTAGTAAAAAATCTATAAAGGATTTTGAAGCCATACCCATAACAATTGTTTCAGTCTCAATTAATGTCATTTTGAAATTACTAATCACTCGGCCAAACCCAAGGTTGATATTAGCCATCTCAGCCAAATGAAGTGGATGTAGATCTGAAGTAGAGAGGTTGAGATTAGAAGCGGAAGACATGAGTAAAGATTGTTCATTGAGATTGATTGAAGAGATCCTTTCAAGAAGAAGGACGATTCCATCCTTGGATGACATATCCCTTATTTGGTGCTCAATCAGTGACTTTCGCTGAGTGTTGTAGCCCTTTTCTTCATCCAAGAACTTTTAAATTCATGCATCTTTATTTTTAACTTTTTGATAATTAGTTCTTATATTTATTATTGATTTTTCATTGACTTTTTATTCATTGTTTTGTGTTGTCCTCTACTTTTGTTAGTGTCGTTTTTTTGGTAATTTGGCAGTGTTGATATTCACTTTTGGTTGTTTTTATGGGGAAGCACTCGTATATGAAAATTATTTAGCAAAACATATATTTTGTATACAACTTTTTTTATTATGGTTACATTCAACTATTCCACTTAAAACTTATGGCGCTTCGAAATAAAATGGAAATAATCATACATCTAGAGATTCGGTACGTATGAAGATGGATGCTCCGATTCAGTCGTTAGATGACCTCTTTGTTGGCTTGTAGTTACATTCAACTATTCCACTTAAAACAGTGATAGGGAGTGCACATTATTGAGCAATGGGAATATTTTAGTTGAAATGTCACCAATGTAGGGTTACACAGGTCATATCTGATGGGCTTTGTACGACTTTTGTAAACCTAAAAGTATGCCCATCACCTCGATAAGCATCTGTATTACGGGGATTGTCAGATTGGTAGTGGTTTTCAAACCACCTAATTTTATTGTTTTCAGTGATTTAGCAAACGATTTTATCATTTTTAGTGATTAAATTTGATAGGTCATTTTATTAAATTTTATATAATTTTGAACACGAATTATTAATTGGTGAAGTATAAAGTATTTTTAATCGAGAAAAGTGACCTAAACAAATTTTGGAAGAATTAAAATGTTTTAAATGATGATTTTATTAAGATTTTAGAATTATAAAAATTATTATTATATATATATATATATATATATATATATATATATATATATATATAATTGTTGGAATGGTTTAATATATCATATATTACAAAAAATAATAATATGTGAAGGTTACATAATGAAATAGTCAATTGGTATTCACGGTTCAAATTTTATATTGGAGGAGAAGACCCAGCTCAAAACAAAAGCAGGGACAAGATAATAAGATGTTTTATTAAATTTTATTGCAAGGAATTTGTTTAAGATTTTAAAATCACAATAGAAGATACAAAATCTCATGCAAACAAGCATACTCCTCTAAACAAATCAGCCATTCCGCTGATATGAAAGTAACTTCCATTCTCAGTTTACTATCATTAGTATACAGATCATAGTATATCAACTTTATAAGTTACCACATAACAAGACTTCCAACTAATATATAATTAAGTTTTAATATAAATATTCATGACAATTAGAGTCATAGAAACAATTCCATGACACCAAGATTAAGTGTATTTGACTTGAGATATTAAGGGAATATCTAGAAGCTTGTTGTAAGAAGATTATCTTTATTTTCAATCCACAAAAGAGGACTAGCGAGATCAAGCAATAAAAAGGGCTTCTTTACAACCAATCAACTATTATGTTAGTAGGAGGGTCACTTCTATATCTTTATACAACCCCAATTTGCATAAGGATCATGGTATACTGGGTTTATATGTTGACACATACTGGGCCTTCCAACTAATGTCAAGTTTTACTATAGATATGAGGATTTGAGAGCTGTATAAAAATTCAGAGATACATATTATGCATATCTCACTTGAGATAGTACTATATGTTTTAAAAGTTTATTCTGAGGGGCCTTAGTGGCTTGTTGAAAGGGGATCTCTTTGGTTTTATAAGCCCTTGGAAGATCGGAGAGATGGCTAAGAAATGAAATATGTACACTTTTATAAATAATCAACCATTATGTTAAATTGATGAAAGTTCTTTTTTTCCATCACTTCCATTAGCATAAGAATTATGGTATGTAGGGTTTATATATTTTTGTAAACCAAGTCTTACAATGAATTATAGAGTATATTTGTATATAAATAGTTGGATGTTTTTCATATAGTTATTTTGATTTTATATCTAGATATAATGATTTTAGAGTAGTATAAATAATTCAAAGATACACAAATTAAACATATATAGTGTGAGATAGTAAGGTATATTTTAGAATCCTTTGATAAGATAATTTATTATTTGATATAAAAATGGGAAGGGTTTGACTTAGTAATGGAGAGAGTAGTTCATCAATATTGAGGTAAAAATTAATATGGCTATTGATTAATTATTTTAATCACAACCATCATTACCAAAGTTTATGTCTTCATTCATTAAATGATATTTATGAATTATGTAGCACCTCAATCTTGTACACTTGATAAACTCAGACCTTGGTTGTTCCTCTCAATTCTAGACCTTTTCCAATTTTGTAAGTATTGCATCTACTCTATCTTGTGCCCCTTAGCCTATATCTTAGTTTGACAAGCCTTTTTTTGATAACCCAAGCCTTCTATCTTTCCCAAAATAATTAAAATGTACTTATCTTCTGCTATTGTAAGCTTTGAGCTTATACCTACTTTTTTGCTCCCCAAAAACTAAAGTCTAGGATAGACACCTACATCGACTCCAGTTTTCTACTTTGATGCAAGTGTTAAGTGGCCTAAATCCAACTATTTTACAAATAAAATGTATCTTAATGGTCAGATGTCATGAACACACCTGCCTAACACTTTGATTTTGATTAATTATCAGAATTATTTTAATATTCTTATGTTTTGTGGACATTTATTTCAGACACTATTTGATTTGAAAAATAGTAATTATTGGTTTAAATTAAATTGTAGTCATTCATGTAGTGTTTTATTATTATTATTTTCTAACATGACTTTTTGCATGTCTTTTTGCATAGTTTTTAGTTACACGCAGCCTCCACAGTTAGATATATTTCAATTTCAATGAACATTATCTAACCCTAGTCTAAACTTCTACTTCTAACAAATTTCTAATTTTTGTAAATTATGTATTTTATTGGAGCTTTAGTTTATTTACTATATCCTATTTCATTTCACCTTTTCAATGTTTGATACATTTAATTATATTTACCTAATTAAAATAGATTAAATACATAAGAGATAAATCCATTAGAATAACGTCATACCATATTTAACTCAATAAGTCTTTCCTTTCATGAAAAAAATGATAAACACCTCTAATCAATACTATCTTTATTTTATTTTTTTGAAAATAAATATGATAAAGATGAGGATAATTCTCATGATGTGGACTTTGATTCACTACCTTTTATATAGTAACCCTATTTTCATAATTTCCACCATTAATGTTATCATTGTCGAACTCTCTTCATGAAGTACAACTTGTTCAAAAAATATTCATAAAAAGCCATGAATCGCCAATATATTTATATTGCACCTAATCTTTCCTTGGAGAAATATTTTTTATTATGAACATAAATTATCTCTTACATCTATTAAATCTTATATATTTTGTTCTTCTACTTCAACCACTACTCAATTTACTCTTGCTTTCTCTTTTCTCTCTCTCTCATGTGGATGATAATGAAACACTCAAACATTTTATACCCTTCTCCACCATATACGTAACAAATATAAGGTATTCATTGAACTTCCCATCCTCTAAAACCAACAGAGCCTTTTCCTCTTTGAAATATGTTTCCTCTAAAGAAGGAAAATTTGGAGACACTTTCAATGATTTTTTTTAAAAAATCAACATTTTTGGTTTATCTTGGAACCCATCTTCAAGAAGAAAAGAATTATTTTCCAAAGATAGAGTATTAAAATATATATAAGATATCACATGATGCATGACCTTCCAAATTACTTTAATTTTAAATATTATTTCCAATGGTCCACCTTTGTGATCAACTTGGTATCCCATACATATGTCATATTATTTTTAAAAGTGTTCTATGCTAATGCTAACTTCTCATTCCATTCATATAAGTTATATCAGTTGTGCATCACATATGGCATTGCAATAAGTTTACCTAAAAATAGTATAAAAGTGGTATTTATCCCCATGGAGTCTTTAAGGCATTTATTTTATAGAACTAAGGAAACGTATAACTCAAATCTTCATCAAGGTGTTTATTCAATACCTTAATTTTACAAAAAAAAAAACATTTAAGAGACTATAATGTCATTAAAAAATCAACATAAAGATCACAACATATCGTATTGAAATTTTAGCACTATAGGGGCACTCTATAAAACAAAAAAATTACATATGCATGGAATACACCCTATTTTATTTCAAAGGTGTACCTGGAAAATAATTTATATTTTTGGATGCATTTTAAATAGGAAAAATCCTAATAATTTAATTAAAGATGATGAACTCATTTTTTAAAAGTATTTACGAATTTTAATTCAACTAATGAAAAGTATATAATGATATGGGTTTCATGTAATTTTTAAATTTGTGCATCATACTAAATATTATAAATATTTTAATACTTTTTCTTTAAGAAATACAAATCCTTCTCCTCGATAATGGGTTCCATAGATGAACCAACAAAATTGATATGTTATGTTTCATCGACATTGTGTCCATCATTTCATTCTTCAAATGATTCTCACTATTCAAGCCTAAAAAAACTAAGAATATTATCATTTGTTAATTATGAAACCAATGTCTATTATCTTCTTCTTTCTCCAGACCATCATGTCCACCCCATCCCATTAATGCATATGATGGTCTTCTTTTCAACCTAGATAATATCTAAAAATCATGTCTACTTTGATTATATTATTCCTCCAATTCTATTTCATAGGAATCTTATATTATATTTATTATTTGAATGTTTAAATCAAATTTAAAATAAAAGAATAAACCATTTGAATAATTTTTTATCCATTTATTCCTTTGATTATCCATTCTCCACTCGAATGCATAGCTTTCCAAATTCAAATGTGTAACCTTGTTCACTATGATCCCTTTATTTTAGGTTCTAAGATATTTTCCAAAGGGTTTGTGCATAATCCATAGGTAAAACACTTTATCTTAGTTTATTATCCATATTCAATTTCCTTTACTTATGTAAATAATCACACCATATCATAGCATGACCATTCAATCTAGTTTTTAAAAATTTCACCATAGTTTACTCTGACATATTCTTTGATTTAGTAATCTTATCCATATTATTCATCCAAGTACAAAGTAAATTTCAAAGTCATATAAAATATCACACTTGAGACCCCCATCTACTCTACCTATCACTCTCTTACAAATGAAATTTCAAAATCATCTATCTATTTATCAGAGAGTCCTACTAGAATTTGTGCTACAATATTATAGTCATTAGCTAAGTTAACATTATTTTATTGTAGTTTGTGGGCATTCCTTTTGTCAATCATTATAATAAAATTCTGTTATCTCATCCATATGATATTCCTTAATGTGATTAATACATCAAGATGAGGTCAAATTGGACTATGTAGGCAATAGTCATTCAACAAGGGGGTTTCTGAGGATAACTCGGCCATATCCCACTTACCCACTTTTTTCCTTTGAATTTGATCTTGTTTTGTGTACTTTATTAGGATAGTTTTATTGAGGTATTTTTCACATCCAAACATGATCTGAAAAAGTAATTAGTTTATAGACATAGGTGAAAAATCCAGTATTTTTTAGATCCAACACATACTTTATATAGATAAAGCCATAATAGCAGACAATAATGCATTGTGGCCTTTGTATAAACATAATATTTTTAATTTTTTATAGATTACTAACACTTCTCATCTTGTAGGAACCTATCAAGTACAAATATCTCTAAGTACATGAGTAAGTGGGGAACTGGGAAAGGGGTGGGTAGACAATTGGTGTTTCTTAAGATTGTTGTTCCTTTCGCCACTTACCATCCACACACTAGCCTCCTAAAACCATTGAACCCCAAGCTTATTCTTCTTAGTTATATCTATTCCTATCACTTTTTATGTTTTATCTTTCATTTTTTAATTTATTAACCTTTTGACCTATCAGTTGTACTAGGTCGACCAAGTTGACTTAGTATAATTTAAGGACTTTTTCTTCTTTTGATTTGTTGGCATCTTAGCCAACCTAGCACAAACCAAGTGAGTTAAACCCAAAACTGTTAGAGGTGACAAACCTAGCATAACTAACATATCTAAATGATTTTAGGGTAAGATACTACTATATATACAAGTTCATTTCCCACCATTTAAAATATATAATAATTAAATGAAGAAGTGTGAATGAACATCTGCCTATTGACCATTTTGCTTGGGGAATAAATATTTAGGGTTCAAAATTTTATTTTAAGCTTTGATATCTTATTGTTTATAATTATTTTGGATGCTTGGATAGGCTGTGTAGCCTAATGTTGATTTATCTTAGTTATCCTTACATATCATGACAATATCTTGTGAAGCACCTTGGCCAAGGGGGAGATTGAGGCTCGGTGGGTTCATCTTCAAAGGTAAGTATTCCTAAATTTATTCCTCCTTTCTAAGAGTAGATAGATAACACATTTATATTCTTCTCTTCCATGTATTACGATTTTGTATTCATTGATGTGACTATATATGTCCTATACATGTTTAGTTTAGTTGTTTATTTATTTTGTTTCTAACCCCTACTTAGTGCCACAAGCTTTGGTGTGCACTACATTAGATTCATGTTTATTATTATTATTATTATTATATTAGTGAAATATTAAATCATAGGACTCTTTTAGGGTTGTGTGATTGTGTTAGACTATAGGCTTTGGAATCCTACCTCACATGGTGTGCTGTGACAAGTGATGCCCTAATAAAGTCTAGTAGATCCTCACATTGGTCATGCTCCTGCTTAACAATTTTATGCCCCTAATCAAAAGTGTAGGTGTGTTTTATCCCATCCATTCAAGGATTGATTTATGGACATGATGCATTTATGATTGCATACATTCTGGTGAACTCAACATGAATCAAATCCTTGTAGGATTTTTTTCACTTATTTGATTTCTATTTGTCATTATTTTTATCATATATTTACTCTAATGGATTGACCCTATCTACTTATTTATTTATCTATGTGCACATGTTTGCAAGAATAGGCAACTAGATCAACCATTTTAACTTAGTACAGGTTTTTAAACTTAAAGACTTTTGTTCAGACAATTGGATTGACCAAATTAACCCAGTACACATTTCAAACTTCCTATTCAACCTACTAGGTCGACCAAGTTGACCTAGTGCATTTTTAGCACTTTTTCAGTAGGGTCTTATGTATCTTGAACGACTAACTTGACCTAATTTGCAAACTTTTGCTAGTTTTCTCTAAGGACTCAAATCAAAAATCTTCTCCTTTTCTTCTCTAAACCATTTAGATTAGTTTTTATTTCCTCTATATCTTTCTTATTTTTTACTTCCATTTCAAGTTTTTAGTCTTCAAAACTACCTCTACACAACCAACTAGGTCAACCCTGTGGACCTAGTTTTGTGTTCTATGTTTTTTGAAATAACTAGGTCAACTTGACCAACCTAGTTCACTTTTAGACTTTGCTTTTGTAGTATAGGTTTTACCATATATACCCTATTCTATATGAATATCTAGATATCTTCTCAACTATATCTTATTTCAAAGTTGAAATTAACCATATATGTTAATGACATCTTTCTTTTAAGTTGATTTCATAATTAAAACAATTCACATAGTTTAATTAGGGTATTTTTAATCAATCACTTAGTTTCACTATTTATATTTTATGCACAAATTGTCAAATCACATAACATCAACAAGAATTTTATCATTTGACTACCCAGACCAACCTACTTGGATTTCATCACCAAGGAGAAAGCCAACTTAATGTTTTGGTCAAGTATAAAGTGTGATTTATGGTATATTTTGGATAACCACCCTTTACTATTATTATTGTGGTTTATTAATTGAGGGGGTAGGCCCCAATACCAAGCATTTATCATTACCACTATAGTCCCTTTTAGCCTAAACAACTTGAAACTAGCCTTAGATTACTATCTAGTACCTTGATTATATCCAACTTCCTTTCACATGAAAAATCATTCTTAATAATCTAATCAACATTCTAGGTTGACCAAATAGCTAGATCTTTACTTTCCAATTTGATTGCTTGCTCTTTTCTCAATTATGTGCACCAAAACTGGCATTATCTAGCATTAGTGCACGGTTTTGTTTTGTTTGCCTCAATTGTATTGACCATCATTGATCCAATTAAGTGTGTGTTTCCTTTTAATACTTATTCCTTTTCATTACTTTCAAATTATATTATTTCAATTCACAAATTTATATCAAATTTATCATTTTCCCTACATATCATGAATCCAACACATGTTACAATTTAAAAAATGAATGAGTATAACTAAAGATATAGGCAAAACAAGGAACATATCTACAATACTAGGTTGACCTGGTCGACCCTATGTCTTTTTTAGGCCCTATCTTTTATGTTGGTTCAACCTGGTCGACCTTATTCTATCTTTAGCCCTTTTGCATTTTTTCCCAACCTCTGTTTACTATATTAGATCAACTTGGTCAACCCTATACTATTTTGTAGTCCCTGTTTCTATGTTAGGTCAACCCAGTCGACCTTATACTACTTTTTATGACTTTTTGTTCTCCTTGTGTAGTTATCTAGTCTTGTTTCATCATGATGACATATTTTCAACCTTCTCTTAATCTAGCATATTTCATAATCAAGGATTTGGATAGTAACCTCATTTATTTCATTACCACAGATGAAACTATCTGATTTCTTCCTTCCCCTTATCCTAAATCTTAAACCACTCACTACACAATGCAATTTATTTGAGATACTTAGTCATAATCCTCCTCCCAATATCAATGTTGGGAGTCATTCATCAAATAATACTACTCAAATTGATAATATAGATGGTTCCTAATTATTCAAATACCTTGATGATAATACTATTTGCACTCCTCAAAAGAATGGTGGCCTTACCAAGCTCCCTTGTTTTTCTACCAAACTTAAGACAACTGACACCAATGTTAATAATCCTCCACTTACAATGAATTGTCATCCCATCATCACTAACAATCCTCATCCTATCAATGCTAATACCCAACCTTAAAACCCACCTACAGATACAACTCAGCTTTTTGCCCAAGTCATTCAACAAATGAACATCATGCAAACAACCAATCAATCTCAAATGATGAGTATGAAACAAAATTTATGCAACATTATTAGTCAACCACCTCAAGTCATCATGTCTCAGCCAAATCAAAATTTTGTCCCTCTTCTTCTTAGATATGCCAATGTGAATATCATCCCTCCACCTCCAATGAATAACAAAATGCTTCAACATATTCAAAATGATCTTTTATCCCCATTTATTTCATATATAGATATTGGAAACATTTCTCCAACTATCACATATAATGGTACTAAAGACCCTAAGATCTTTATTAAGTATTTTGGCAGTCTCTACAATGAATGGGTCCAAACTAACACCTTTGATACCACTAATCTCTTATCCAAAACCTCTGTTGGTGATTCACTTGAATGGTAAAATCAACTTCCTAGACATTCCATCTCATAGCTAGAAGATCTAGTTAATGCTCAAGTTATGGAATTCCAACATGATGATCTTAAAAATTACCTTAGTTATTTCATCAATGCCAAACAACTTCTTAATGAATCAGCTCATACTTTCATCAAATTATGGAAGTCTCTCACGCATAACATGGACCATAACTTGAATGATGATACTCTTTTAAAATTATTTGTCATAGCTCTTACACCTCCCCTTCAATACAAAGTTTGAATCTTTTCACCTAAAACTTTGGAAAAAGCATTAGACCAAGCAAAAAGTTAAGACTTTATTATGATTCAATTTTAAACACCTCAAAAAAATACTAAATCACCTTTCTAATCTTATTCTCATACCATTTATTCATCCAAGCCTCCCCGACCTCAAAATGCGGCATCAAATTCAATCAATTTTAACCCAACCCACCCTCCCTTGAGTCTAGAACAGCTTAAGTAGAAATTACCACCTTTTAAACCCATGAGTTTTGATCCTTTTAAACCTCCTCCAAAATGGTACAATCTAGATAAATTTTGTTGGTGGCATGCTACTATTGGTCATTCTCATGTGTCTTGTTGTGATCTTCACCGATTTCTTATTTCTTCCCTAATTGGTTCACATTACAATCTTGATATTCTTACCAAACAATGTTATCAAGATTAGTTTCAAGCTTCTCAAAATCAATCTCAAGGACTAGAATCACATAAACATCCTCTACCTAATTAACAAACCTCATCTATCAGTTTTGTTCAAACCACAATTGATCATTCTTCCTACACCAATAAGGAAAGATAGATAACATGAACAAATTTAAACATATTGTGGCATCCATTGAATCTCAACCTTTTAGTTCACATGAACCAATGGAGTACTTGGTTCAAATGCATACTCCAAAGCATATCATACATGGTCCTCCTTTACCTCTTCATACATCTCCTACACATCATATGTCACATTTAACCTCCTTAGAATATAACTAACCAACAAATTTACATATCTCCTAATGCACCTACCAACCCAATGCAACTCTTTTTAATGGATACATGTTACCTCACTCCAATTCACATGTTGGGGCATCTTTTGATGTGCATAGCTATATCTACTTACCCATTGGGGAATCTTACAATGCCCACCCTTATTTTACAATTCATAATAATGAATAAATGTAGCTTCAAGAAACCTTTCAAGACTTAGAAACTTGTATTTCACATGCTCATATTTGATACAGACATTAGAATAGATTTTACTTATTCTTTTTGTCTCATGTTTCTTTGTTTTTATGCATCTTTCCTTCCATTACTTTCACTTTTCTAATCATCACTATTTTCCTTTACATTCTTTGGTTTTCTTCCACACCACATTTGGCATATGCTTTCAGTTTTGGTCCTTATATATATTTTTAACCTTTGTCTTTTTATACCATTATTTACCTTAATAGATTTATGATCACTGTTTCCCTTTTGTTTAGCATTTATCTCTTGATTTACCAAAATCTTATTTCTCTTTTTACATTTATCTTTTGGCACCCTCATGGGTTTCTCTTTTGTTAGTTACTTTATAAGACCATGGATAAGACCTGGTACCCCTCATAAAAATACCACAGTTCATTTATATTTATTATATTTTTCCTTTTGCTTGCTAATTTTGATTTGGCACCCCTTAGGTCTTTATTTTTTTATTTTCTTTATAAGACCATGGATAGGACCCAATGTCCCTCACAAATCCACCATCTCTTTACTTTATCTTTTATTTTTGGCACCCTTGTGGGTTTTTATTCTATGAGTTGCTTTGTAAGACCATGGATAAGACTTGACCCTCCTCATAAAAATTACCATATTTTCATGTTATCAATCCTTGTTCTCAACTTTAGCTTTTGCTTCTTTACTAGATAAAATATGTACAAAAATCTATGTTAGCATGTTTTCCTCCATTCTCCTCGTTCTTATGATAAAGAATCACACTTTACTATCATTGTATCCCTCTTTTTTTCCCTTTGTCACATTTTTTTGAGATTTTAAGGAATTTAAATTGTTCCATGTGTCATTCCTTTTGATTTACCCTTTATCTCATCTCCACATTAAATAAAATAAGGTCCAAGTCAAAATAACACATTTATTTTACCTTGATTTATGAGACTCTTAGACCCCATGTTATTTAAATTTACCCTTTTTAGAAACCTTGTCCCAAGTTTTCAAATGAAATTCATCTTTAGCACCCATGTTTTGTCTTCTAAATTTTTATGAAGGATTAATCTTTAAAATTCATCAGAGAAAGTTAAAATCCAAATCATTTGAAATAAAACATAATGATATATTTAAAAGGTAGCATACAAATCTCAAAAGTCAAAATCACACCAAAAGACATGATTTCAAGCACATCTCCTATCTTAAATTGAAGCTCAAATTCCACAATTCACCTCACATAGATCTAAGGTCATTTGGGGTGTGGTAGGCCAATAGATTGGAATATGGGATTTCAAAAAATTCTATGGTGCTACCTACCTTTTCATGTAAGTACCTAATATTCATAGTAGATTGATGACTCTTTAAGGGTCCTAAAAATTTGGCAATATATTGTGGGAAGGTAGTTCCATTTTAATTTTCATGCATTTATCCTTCATATGATGATCTATATTCTCCATTTATTGACCTAAGACTTGTGTGGCTAAGAAATGTTTTTCAAAGTCTTTAAGGTCAAAACTACTCTCATTTTGACAAACTAAATTTTAGTGTGTTGACTTCGATAAAGAGTTCCTCTACCTTGATTTTTCCTTCATTCTCCCCTCTGCCCATTTCATTTCCCCCCTTGACATTCAAATTATGATTCCAAATCTATTTTACCTCTTTTTTGTTTCCTTCTTCTTCACTTCTTATAAACATGCTAGCACTATTTTATTTCAGTTTTATCTATCTTTCGATGAAAAACAACATGTTTGAGTAACTATGGATCAATATTTTCTTTAATTTATCATTATTGTTCTACCTTTCTATTATGGATAGTTGATTTTGCACCCTTTTTCCATTATTACATGTTTTAATTTATGTATACCTTATTCATGTTTGTCTTACATCTTGACTTACATTTCATTCGACATTCTTTCATATTTTTTCTTTATGTTTGATTCTTTCATTCCTATATTACATGAGCCTAATTTTCACCTTCTTTCTTACTTTTTTCAAATTATCTTACATGTATATTTCATTTGTCATTTCTATTTTACATGCTTTCCAAACATGATTTATTATTTCTTTCTAATCATTTGTCATTTATTTCTTGTCACTTGTCATTTACCTTTTATCATTTTTTATTCATTTCCCATCCTTTGTCATTTATTTTATATCATTTTCCATTTCATTTTCCAATCATTTTTTATTCATTTACCATCCTTTTTGTCATCCATTTGCCTTTACTCTTCTAGCCTTACTTTAGCAATCCTAACTTTCCAATTTTTCCTAATACCCTCATGTCTCTACTAACTCATTCTAACTAACATAGGCCTATTTCCCAAAACAAAATTGATTATTGGCTCTCTATTTTTTTACACTAACTTCTACAGGTTCACTTAGTGTACTCTACATTGGGCACCTTCACATATCTTATAGTATACTTATTTACCTATGACACTAAGGTAAGTTAAAGGTATGTCTTTTCAATTTAGTCATTTCATTTATATTATTTGTTGATTACTTCACTTTAATTAACATCAGCATTATGTGTTATCATGTTCTATTCTAAATCACCATCCCATGTTGAACTTACATGACATATGATGAGCTTTGACTAGGGCATATGTATACACAAAATATTTTAAAGCTTTCATTGATTACTAACACATTGTATCATACATGAAAATTTTGAGTCTCAATCTATTTGAGTGCATTCCTTAAGGTGTACACTAAGAAAGGGGTGGACAAACCATTAGTACTTCATAAGATTATTGTTGCTTCTACCACTTTCCATCCACACCCTAACCTCCTCAAACCATTGAACCCCAAGCTTATTTTTCATAGTTCTACCTATTCCTATCAATTACTATATTTTATCCTTCATTTCTTGCCTTAGAGCCCTTTTGACCCATTAGTTGTATTAGGTCAACCAGGTCAATCTAGTAAGTTTAGGGACTTTTTCTCTCTCTTGGTTTGTTGGCCTCTAAATTAACCTAGCACAAACCTAGTGAGTTAAACCCAAAAACATGCTAGATTGACTAGGTCAACCTAGCACAACTAACATATCTGACTGATTTTAGGGTAAGATATTACTATATGTACAAGGTCATTTCCCACCATTTTAAATAGAGAAGAATTACGCAAAGAAGATCGAATGAATATCTACCTATTCACCATTCTACTTGGGAAATAAAGCTTTAAAGTCAAATACTTTCTTTAGAGTTTTGATCTTGTCTTCTGGATAAGTATTTTGGATGCTTGGATAGGTTATGTAGCCTAGAGATAATTTATCTTAGTTATCTTTACATACCATAAAAATATCTTGTGAATCACCTTGGCCAATGGGGAGATTAAGGCTCAGTGGGTTCGTCCTCAAAGGTAAGTATTCTTAACTTTATTCCTCCTTTATAAGAGTAGATAGATAGTGCATTTGTATTCTTCTTGTCCATGTATTAGGATTGTGTATACATTGACATGAGTATATGTCTCCTATACATGTTTAGTTTAGTTGTTTATTTGTTTTGTTTCTAACCCCCACTTTGTGTCACAAGCTTTGGTGCGCACTAGATTAGATTTGTTTTTCTTGTTATTAGATTAGTGAAATATTGAATCATAGGACTCTTTTAGGGTTGTTGTGAAATTTTATTAGACTGTAGGCTTTAGAACCCTACCTCACATGGTGTGTTATGACAAATGATCCCCTAATCATATTTAGTAGATCCTCATATTAGGCATGCTCCTGTTTAATAGTTATATGCCCCCAATCATAAGTGTAGGCATCTTTTATCCCATATGATCTAGGATTGATTTATGGACATGATACATTTATGATTGCATATAAAATTCTCTCTTTTATACACCCTTGTCAATGTATGTACATCATAATCTTTTCAATAAAAAATGTGTTTTTAGGTTATTATAGATAGTTATAGATAATCACACTTAGCGAATGAATAACATAATTTGAAATAAATCAATTTTTAAGGACATATTGTCATGTCCCCTTTTTAGTTGACATGTTTTGAGTTCATGGTTAGCCTATTATGCGACCCTCATAGGCTGATAAGATGGTTAGAGGGTCTTGATGGAGATTGGAGTGGCTTCATTTAGCAGAGTTTTTTTAGTTGGCTTTTGTTTGGGCACGATTGCACATGTATTGAGGGAGATATTAATATTTGATTGATTTAATCAAATATTAATTATTTGGTCTAATTTTAATTTAGAAACCCTAATTCTAATTTAAGAAAACCCTAATTAGGAAAAGCATATATTTTGAGGGTATAAGGGTTTCTCATGGAGGCCATTATAGATTAGCCATTGATTATTGATTTTGAAGATTTCTTCTGTGAAGACTGAGCCTAGGGTTCTAGGATTCCATCTGTAGTGGAGAATGTCAACTCTTCATCGTGTGTGATTTAGAGGCTGTGAAATATCAGCTGATCTATTGCCAAATTGAGAGATAGCTTCATACAGTAGTTATCACAGAGGTTTACAGATTTGAGAGATAACTTCACACAGAAGTTATCACAGTGTTTCAGGGAATTTGAGAGATAACTTCACACAGAAGTTATCACAGTAATTCAGGTATTCATTTTATTAGTTGTTATTCAATAAATTATATAGATAGAGATATTTTGTATTAGAATTGTATATCTTCAGATCAGGGGTGAAAATAGACAGGTTGTGCTTTATTGGTGGCTGTACGAAGTCTGTACAGGTCCGTACAGATCCACGTAGGTACTGACCATGGCAGAGAGACATCCCCAGTGACTGACGTCAGTCGACTGGAGACCGAAGTTAGTAGTTAAGGACTGATAGAGACTGACATTGGTAGTATATCGACTGACGTCAGTGACTGTGTGTTTGACACAGCAAGCTGAGACACATAGATTCAAGCTTAGTTACCAGATTTGAAAAAGTTAATCAAGGTTTTAAGGCCGTATCCAAATATTCCTTTTATGCATGACTGAGGACATCTATTGTAATCATCTGGACAATAATAAGATTAGTGATTTACCAGTTAAGAGATATACTATGGTTTCTTGTTATTTGAATTTATTCTGCAAATTTGTATCTTTGTTCAGAGCTTTTGTGTTTCTATATTCCCTATTTGAAGGGGATATTGCAGTTGTTCAGAGCTTTTGTAGGAGAAAAAGGAGCCCCTAGTAAGGGACATCATAGTGGTATCATAGCATTTGTCAGAAAAAGGAGCCCTTAAGTAAGGTACATTACACATATCTCCAACCCTAACCCTATTTTATATTTTTCTCAATTTAAACCTTATGTAAATTTTGTAGATCTCTTTATTTATTATATTCTATATTATTTAACTTCCTATATCATGTTTCAATAATATAAAGTGGGAATGACCAAAAAACTCTATTTTGGGGGAGAGGGCCAAAAAAACTTCCCATGTGTGTGTGTGTGTGTGTGTGTGTGTGTGTGTGTGTGTGTGTGTGTGTGTGTGTGTGTGTGTGTGTGTGTGTGTGTGTGTGTGTGTGTGTGTGTGTGTGTGTGTGTGTGTGTGTGTGTGTGTGTGTGTGTGTGTGTGTGTGTGTGTGTGTGTGTGTGTGTGTGTGTGTGTGTGTTTATATATGTATGTATCTATATATATGTATACATACATACATATAAAGGTGAGGGTAGACCAAAATAACTATATATTGTGTGAGAGGACACAAAAACTCTATATTGGGGGGTAATACACCATATATATTTAACGGGATAGATATTTGGGAGGAGGGCCAAAGAAACTCTATATTAGTGGGAGTACCACCATATGGATTTAATGGGCTAGATATTTTGGAGGAGGGTGGTGAGGGGGTTACCAAAAAAATCTATATACAGTTGGGGGTGGCACCGCTCTACATATATATTAGATCCCATCCCTTCCCATCCCCTTCCCCCAAGCCCTATATTTCTATTTGGGGCCTATCTATCGATAGGGTGTCTCAAAACAATTTGTCTTCTATACTAAAAAATATTTAATTTATTTTTACTTTAGTTTAATTATTTATTTTATTAATTTTAACTATATTTTATTCTTCTAAGGCACAATGCTAGATTAAGTGGTACTTAATTTTCATATATGGATATTTATTTAGTTTTTGGTAGAATGGTAGGTCATAATTATAATGAAATTTAAATAAAAAATGATAATGATAGTATTAATAAAGTATATAATAATGTGTAAGAAACACACCTTGATACAAATGATCTTAATGAATTAGATCAAGAGCGAGTGCAATAATTATCTATATTTTTTCACATGTATTGGGAATATCCTCATGAGGTAAATACAATCATACACGTATTTATTGAATATAAATTTCAATGTCAATGAAATATATTTTCCTCCATTCATTTTTTTCCTTTCACATTCTCAAATCCCCTACTTATAATGTTGTTTCTTATATCACTAAACCTATGCCTATTTCTACACCCTTAGTCACTTATACACCTCTATCCCTTGACCTAGTCACATCCTTTTATCTTCATCAACTATCCATGACTTTGACTACACATACTACCTACATGCTTCCCATCAATACAATGAATTCTTATCTTGAGCAAACCCTTCTTCTCTTACAAACCAAGTTAGTGAATATTGAAAAAAAAATTATCATTGTAGCCTTTCCTTACATTATTATACCTTATTGGATATCCCTTTGGATTCTCAAATTTAATATTATCCTTATACAACCTTGTTATTGTATGTGCATCATATATTTTTTCAAATTAAATGTGTTATCAGGTTATTATATATGGTTATAGATAATCACATCTAGAAAAATAACAACATAGTTTGAAATAACTACATCAACCTAAGGTTAACTTGGACTATGTAGGCAACACTTAGTCAACAAGGGATTCTCAAAGGATAGCTCGGTCATATCCCACTTTGCCACATTTTTCCCTTTTGCATTTAATCTTGTTTTGTGTACTTATTTAAGATAGTTTTAAAGGTATTTTGTACATCCAAACATGCTATACATAAAATCAAATAGTACATAGATATAGGTGAACTATCCCAAATTTTTAAATCTAGTGGATACTCTATCTTGATAAGGTTATACATAGTAACAAACAACGATGCATTTTGACCTTATCTCTCTTCTACACCCTTGTACCTATATTTACATCATATATATATATATATATATATATATATATATATATATATATATATATATATATATATATATATATATATATATATATATATATATATATATATATATATATATATATATGTATATATTTCAATTAAATATTTGTTTTTTTGTAATTATAGATAGTTATAGATAATCACAATCAGATAATTAATAATATTGCTTGAAAAAGTTAGTTTGCAAGGACATCTCTCTAACCCTAATCCTATTTTTTATTTTTAGTAATTTACAAATTATTTAAATTTGGTACATCTCTTTATTTTATTATATTATATATTATTTAATTTCCTTTAAAATACATCAATAGTTCATATTTATGATTAGAGTTAATTGTTTATTATAATAAATTATAGTGTAAATATTTTTGTGAATATGCATTTCATTTTGAATGTTGCTTGTTGCTTGTGGATATATGTCCCAAATTTTCAATTTACTTATTTAAATTCTAAACACCAAAATAATACAATATTAAACGATGGATATTATTTATAACACAATGATTCAACTTTTTTAACCTTGGAGTAATACAACACTGAAATTTTTTGTCCTCTCACCTCGGATAAATACAAACATATGGTATATTTATTTCAAACTTGGGTTAAATTTTGTTGTCTTCTTTACACAAAAATATTTCATTTTTTCTTTTTAATTTGTTTTCTTCTTTGAGTTTATTACTTTGAATTATATTTTATTCATCTAAGTAACAGTGATAGATTAAATGTTCCTTCTTTTTCGTATATGGAGATCACTTTAGTTTATTCTATAATGACAGGTCATGATGAAAATGAAATCTAAATTGAAACTCATAATGATAGTACAAATGAGGAATTTAATAATGACTAAGAAACACACCTTGATACAAATGATAATAATGAATTAGATAAAGAAAGAGTGAAACAAATATCTAAATTTTGTCATAATCTCTACAAATATCTTCATGATGTAAATATAATCATACACATACTTATTAAATCTAAATTTGAGAATCAATTTGATATATATTATTCCTCTAAATTTTTTCCCTTTCATATTCTCAAATCCTCTACTTCTAATGTTCTTACTTCTACCACTAAACTTATGTCTATTTATACACCCTTAATCACTTATACACCTCTACCACTTAACCTAGGCACATCTGTTGCTCTCCTTTAATTATCCATGCCTTTATCTACTCATACTACCTACACTACTCCCATTACTACAATGAATGCCTCTCTTTATCAAGTCCTTCTTCTCCTTCAAACCAAGCTAGTTATTATTCCACATATAATCTATCATGCTATCCATACCTTAGATTATGGTACTTTATTGTGTATCCCCTTGGATCCTCAAATTTGATATTTTACTATTACAAATGAATTTTTGGATTCTAAATTCCTCTTGATGAAGGCAAAGGTGATCTTAAATAACATCTATGCGTTTTATATGAACTTGTTCTAGATTATGCAAGTAATGACAAATTTTTAACTAGGCTCTTTCCATACTGTCTCAATGATCATGCTCTTAGATGGTTCTATGATATTCCTCTTCAAAATACTCAATATTTAATTCCTTTGGAAAATTAGTTTTTGTCACATTTTTCTATCAATATTGGTGACAAATTATCTAATGCTCAAATTATAAAGATCTAATAGGGTGAAAATGAGATACTTAATGAGTATGTTTTAAGATGCAAGACTATGGTTGATAAAATGAAAAATCAAATGATTTATACTAATATTTAATATATTTTTACTCAAATATTTCTTATTCCTCTTTAAGATTCTATCATGTTTGAAAATTTAAAATCATGATGAAAAATTACATAGGGTTAAAGAGTGTGAGGTAAAATTTATTGCTTTGAATAAGCTCAATTATAACACCAATGATCCTTCTACATTAACCATAAAATTTCAAATGAAACCTAATTATATGATTGAAGCTAATGAGATCAAAATTGAGGCTAGTTTTATAGTAAATGTTATATCACAACCACCAACTAAGATTTAACTAAAAGATCCACCAAGGAGGTAATTATGAAGGATGTCATCACCTCCTAATGTGTTACTACAAAAGCTTCTTGAATGTCATGTTACTACACTTCCTCCATGATTAAAAATGTATCAATCTAGACCTCAATCTATTAACTTTGATGGAAATGCATTTTTTGATTAACATTGATGTATTAGACATTCTACTAATAGATTTATGAATCTCAAGAATAAAATTTAAGACCTCATTGATTAAAATATTATTGATATGGGTACACCTAATGAAGAGTTTATGAAGTAATAAAATGACAATGCAAAGCTACAAATGTATAAATATCCATTTTCTAAATCATGAAGAACAAGATAATGTGAAAAATATTTAACTACATTATCCATATAATTCTCATCCTCCTCCATATTCATATGGACACCCACTTGATAGTATCATTGGTATAGTTACAATCAAACTAGCATCACATCCATATATTACATTTGATTAATCGTAAATTATTGATGATGATTCTTATAGACATGTGTTATTAATTTAAGAACATTTTGTGTAAAATCAATCCATAATGTCATGATATATAATGGATTGAGTAAAAATGTGTGCACCATAACACTTTTACATTTGGTTGGTTACAAAGAAAAAGACATAGAAAACACATCTAAAGTTGTAAAAGAATTTAATGGTCATACATAAGACACACTTGGAAATGTCTTATGACATTTATAATTGAGAGCTCTCCTATTTACCATCCCTTTATTAGTATTACCAAGCACATGTGTCTTTGATATGTTATCAAGAAGATCTTGGCTATAAATAATCTGAGCAGTTCCTTCTATAGTTCACAAGTGTCTAAAGCATGTTCATGATAATCAAGTGGTTAAAATTTTAGGGATTCAATATGAATATCATATAACACCAATGGTATCTAATTATTTTCCATAATAGTTGGTTGGAATATTTGTTTATAATATTGGCAATGAATTAATTTATATAAATATTCAAGAAAAATATTTGAATTTCAAGAAGCATATTAGAAAATATATTTTTACAAATACTTATGAGAATGAGGATATTAGAGTTTCTTCACATAGTTATGAATCATAACATATTTTAGTTTCTCCATCTATTTTTGATCACAATATGATGACATATTAACATGATGATTTGGATAGAAAAATCAAGATATATACTCTTAAGCAGAAGTTGCTCATGGTAAAGGATATTTATCTAGCATGGCATCACAAGTTATTCATAAATGATAGTGCATAGGTGTATATTGATGCATCATCTCCTCCCATGCATGGGAATAACATTTTAGAAAAATATATGGGAAGTGATTTAGAGGGTTATTTAATAACAAAGAAATTTTCTTCAAATTCATAAACTTCTACATTTGTAACATATTCTTTGGCACAAGATCTTACTCCTTCCTATCAAGGAGTTGGATACACATATTTACATCTTATTGATGAGATCATTTTTTAGACCCATACTTGGGTAGTTGAAATTGATTAGCTCCCTTTATTATTACCTACTTGGTCATAGATTCTTTGATACTTATTTTTTTCTTTATTCTTATACACATATCACATTTACTTCTTATATTCCTTATCTCTATTTTCATTGTGGGTGAATTTCACTTGCCTTAATCCTTGTTTTTATTAAATTTCACATTATTTTTGAGATAAACCTTCTCCTTCTTCTATTTCAGATCCTTTTTTCACTTATTCTATCTTTCCAAGATTTTTTTTTAAAGTTTCATTTATGCATTATTTACTTTCAAAAAATTTAAAAAATACGAAAATGTTCATATATGTTAAAGGTACAAAAAAAATTATTTTTTTTTTAAAAATTCATGTCTTTAGAGTGCATATTTTCATACTTTATTTATTTATCTATTCTTTACATAGTATATTTCATTAAAATTTCAAGACATAATGCTTATCATAAGGTATTTGAGTATGTAATAGAATACATTTTTATCACAATGAAATTTATTCATATATACAAGAAGTGATCCTAATAAAACATCTTACATACAGTCAATAAAAATAATATTTCAATAGTTGGATAATAGTGAATTACATCCCTATCCTCTACTACACTCATGTACCCATACATTTTTCATCTCTAATTTCAATTGAAACATAGTTACAAAGACTTATTATACATATTGCAAGCATAGATAAGATAACACACTCATATATCACTCATATTTCAAGCTTAAGTCATACTTTTCCATGGTCTTGATGGAGAGATAGCCTTATACCCAAAAACCTTGATAAATTAGGGGCATATCATTGTTATACACAAGATATTTTACATGTTTTATTTATCCATAGTCTCTTCCCATGTTGAGGTATAATAAAAATGCATTTCTCATTTTTCTTCATACTTTACATGTACCATGATGATTATGTTATTTACTAACATGATAATAGACACATATGATCAAAATATACTAATTTAAGGTTTTTCATACTTATTTAAAATAATTATTTACTTACATCACATGATTCAAATAGTTCACTTTTTGTATGTGACCTTTGGCCATGAATATGTGTAGTATACACCATCTTGTATGACATCATCATGCCTTTTTTGTATGTCCCTTGGCTTATATGTTTTTGAGACATTAACATGTCCCTTATATTTAAATTTTGGGCCTCATGTGTGAAATTTATATATCCTTTAAAACTCTTTATCGCATCTTACATGTCCCTTTAATAACATTTATGCCTTTTGGTGTGTTTTTGTGTGACTTTACTTACATGTTTGTTACAACTAATATTATGAAATTATTTCTATCCTTCACTAATAATTATCTAATTACATATTTATTTAGTACCGTGATGCATATCATATACATACTACTTATGCACTTCAATTACTTATCTATTCAATACATATACAAGTCTTACAATTTTTTCACATGCTTCACAAACTACATCAATGTCATTTCTAATTATAATGATGTAATGAAATATACAAACTTTTCATATGTTTCAATGTTGCATATATTATATTCTAATACAATTCAAATTTAACATGTTATTACCTGATTACATATTTCACAAATGATCTCTCTTTTTATTTTAAGAATACATTTTACAAGAAAAACATTTTAGATTTGATAGTTCATAATATGAAAAATTAGAACTTTTAGATTTTGGGGGCAATCAACTTGTTTATGCACTCCACTCTTTATTAAATATGAGCATAGATACACTCATGCAAATATAGCTACTACAGACATATAAAATGTTCAAATTGGTAGTTTGAGTGTGTTTTGTGACATCCTAGCCATAACCCCTCTTTGCATGCTCTTAGGACCATCTTACGTACCTTTTTTATTATTCCCACTCATCTGTAGCCTTTTAGATCATCATTTTAGCTCAACCAAGCTCTATTTCCTGGGCTAATTTTATCCCCTAGGTCTCGAGCCTATAATATATAAGTACCATACCTAGACTATAGTACCAAACCCTAAGATATCGCTTTTTTGGTGCTCCTATACAATTTCATTTTGATCCTAAATGATCATTTTCATCTAATTCTTATTCTTCATCATATTGGCCCAATGTGAATACATCTAACCCATGATCAATTATTCCCTATAAAATTCCATCCAAAGGTCATTTACAAAGGGAGGTGATAAATATTACAAAGAAAGCAAGAATATAAGAAAAATACTAAGGAAAATTTCCCTATTCTCTACATACAATCACCCAGCACATATGTAAACACATTTAAACTCTCATACCAGTCCCTAGCCACCTCAAGCACTCCCAATTTCACATTTTTGCAACCACATAACACTATTTCACAAATCACATTTAGGTTGGAGAACTACATATGACTTGATCCCTCTTTAGAGTATTGGTATGTAGGCAACATGCCTACACAAAGAGTGTGGATCACACGTTCAGTGCATCTTATACACAATAAACCCCCTTCTTTCTCAAGTTTTATTTAAACATAATGAAATTCTATGGTTTTAAGATTAAATCATATCTACAAGGAGATCCATTGACATTCAACACTTAAGATAACATAGGTAGACTCATACAAGGGTAGTGAATGAAACCCATATAACTTAGATCTCTATGACTAGTTTGGATAGCAGTGATAGGAGTAGACTATAGTGTTAGACCCCAAAGTGTCCTTTTTTTGGAACTCTTATCCTTTCACTAAATTAAATATATATTATGATTTACAACACTATCCCAATCATGTACAACCAATTTTAGCCTTTGTCTTAACCATCTCAGATCAGTTTTAAGCTAAGTTGTATTTCTCCTTATTTATTGACATTTTTAGAAAGGTTTAAAAGACACAATAAATTATAAAAATTAGAACTATAATTATTGAAATATTATTTACTAAAATATTATTACCAAACCTTAACTAAAATAGAAATAAAACTCCATTATTCCCAAAAAATTTAAATCATTTGGAGAACCTGACTTACTTCGTTTGTGAACAAAAACCCTAGCAACCCTAGGGAAAATTTCCTTCTAATTTTTTCCAATATTTTTTTATTTTTCCTATGTATTTATATTATAATTATACATTTAAATTTTTAAAGTTACCATAGTAATTTTTAAAATGATTTATTCTAAACCCTAGTTGAATTTACTAGGTTTTTTTACACACAAAAACCCTAGAAACCCTTGGCAAAATTCCTTGCTAATGTTAGAAATATATATATATATATATATATATATATATATATATATATTTGCATACATAAATCATAATTTCACATTTAAAATTTTAAAATTTTCCATGGTAAATTTCAAAAATCATTTTCTTTCAAACCCTAGTTGCATATACTAGGTCCCATGCTTTTGAGGTATCACCTTACATGTTTATGAGTTTCATATCCTTTTTATGCATATTCTAGTTTGTTGTTTAGCTTATATTGATTCAATATTCTCTTTCATTATTCAAGTTTTTTTCTTTATACCATCTAATCTTCTTACATCTCTTCATTTGATATGAAGTACAAGACTTAGTGCCAACCCTCCTGAATTCACCCAAATTCCTTCAACTCATTCATATAACATGGATAAACATCTAGCTCAACTTTTATTTATAGATACTACACATCAATATTACACTAATTTCCATGAAGATAATTTTGATAATGAATATTATGATAATAATAATTATGATACACACACTGATGTTCATGACCCACCACATCAGACTCTTGATCCACTTCCACCTATTATTGATAATGAAGTTATCTTCGACAAAGATTTGCTTATACAAAGTTTTAGAGAAAGACTCAAGGAATAGACCCAAGATCGTACCTTATGTTAAAATCTATCATGGAAACTAAAAAGTGTAATCAAGTTGAATCTTCCATTCCTTCAAAGTAACTAGTTAAAAATGACACTATAGGTGCAACTATGTCTCAACAACCCTTTATAGTGGCCCAACCTTCTTATGAGGTACCACTAGTTACATCTAGTACATCTTTATCTCCTGACATGGCTTCCCTTGTGCAATAGAAAAAATATCTTCAATCCAAAGTGCTACATCTTGAGCAAGGTGCCTCTAGAACAACACAGGCTTTAGATACTTTTGCTTTACTTCATACACCATTGGCATGCCATATTGCTTCTAAACCTTTGACATCAAGTTTTTTTAGCCTAATCTCACTCTATATTATGTCAAAGGTGATCTAGAGACACAATTAAGAGCTTTTCACATAGCATGTTTGGACTATGTGTCAAATGACTAGTTATTAACCAAACTATCTCCATGAAGTTTAAAGGATTATGATTTACAATGGTTCTATAGTCTATCAAATTAGTCAGTCAATGCTTTCAATCCTTTAGCTGATATGTTACTAGCTCATTTTAGCATTAATATAGGTGACAAGGTTTTGTATGCCCAAGTTGCATAACAAAAGCAAAGGTCAAATGAGCATCTTATAGATCATGTTCTTAGATATAAGACTATCTTGGATAAAATGACTATCCCCATGGCTAATCAAGAATTACAAGATCTCTTCAAATAGAGACCTCTACCAATTTTTCATGATTCAATAATGTTTATTAGATTCTACTCCTTCATTGGGCTGTGTCATACAATAAAGGAAAGGCAAGTTAAACTAATTTCAATGGGAAAACTCAAGTTCACAAGGATATTAAAAAAACAAAAAAGAGAAACAATAAAGTCCCATATAAAGTAAAGTTAAATGATAAAAAAATTCAAAATCAACCAACAATTAATATGACTTCAAATCCCCCTCAATGAGTGGTTTTATCCATGCCTCCTCAGTGAACATTTACCAGTCTACCAGAATCTCTAGCTAGGGTCTTATGAAAACTATTAGAATATAACATCATATCTCTCCCTCATATTCAAGAAGTTGATCGAACAAATCCTCTTCCATGGGGATATGATCATAATGCATATTGATATTTTCATAAGGTAGTAAGCCACACAACAAGAAAATTCATCATTTTAAAATAGAAGATACATGATTTGATAGATGGCAATTTTATTGATCTTAGCACTCCAGTTGAGCCTCCTCAAGAAAATTAAACAAAAGACAAGGCTCTAAGAATTTTCTTAGATCCTTTCACATAGGATTATAAATAATAAACGAGGGATACACTAGGTGTTCACCATGCATATCATGCACACCCTCCACCAACGACATATCTAACACCTTCTATTGAATCAAATCCTTTGAGCAATATAATTAGTGTGTATAATTTTAGAGTTATAGCTAGACCTTTGATCTCCTTATTAGAGTAGGAGATCATTGATGATTATTCAGATTACCATCCACTCTTTATCATATCATACATTAAGCATCATCCCATTCATAGTTTTCGAATAGATAATTGATCTAATGTGAACATGTACACTATGAGATTACTGCAACATTTGGGATATTTAGAGTAGGATAAGATAGAGTTATCAGTGGATTTAGTGGCTAGATATAGATTTCATTGGGTGAGATTTTACTTCTTATAAAATTTGTTCCAACACATGTGGTCACACCATTCACTATTATTCCTAGTGCATGAGTTTTTGATATGTCACTTAGTCGACCATGTATTCAAAAACTTTATACAATTATTTCTACAGGTCATAGATGCATGAAATTCATTCATGATAATTAGGTTGTTACAATTCGTAGAGTTACATATGATTTACACTCCCCACTTTATATCCATAAACTACTCTACAGTCACTAATTTTAGCTCCTCCACTAGTTATAGTTCTTCCTCTAGTTGAGATCTAGACACAGTCAAGGCCTTCCTCACTAGTATAGAGAGTTCATATACTTCTAGGGAGACCTATTTTAGATAAACCATAGTTTCAGTATTATAGATAGTTTCCAACTATAGTATTCACACCCGAGGTAGTCTCATTGAGGTCTCATGCCTCTACACACAAAGCACCTTTTTAGAGATCTTTTCTTACTACCAGATGGGACCCTAAGAGTCCTATAGTTGCATCCACTTTTTAGAGTTATAGGGTGACCCCACAGTCAATTTTCACTATAGACATTTTAGATCACTTACAACATACAAGCATTTAGAGGCATAGTCTCATCCCTTCCATCATGCTTCACAATCATGGATAATCCCTCTTGTTGATATAGGACACCATGATAAGGAGTCTCTTATGAGACTCATTAGTTAGTATCATTTCTTCTTAGATTACTTGTACATAATTTTCTTGTACTTAATTTTACATGGTTTCTTTATGATTGATTATACATATCTTATTTCAAAAATACATAAACATTCAGATATGTCAGTATACAAAAATATTCAAATATGTCAAAATAAAAAAACATTCAAATATTTCAAAAATACAAAAACATTCAAATATGTAAAAATAAAAAAAAACATTAAAATATGTCAAAATGCAAAAACATTCAAATAAATCAAAAATACCAAAAACATTTCAATTATATGCATTATCCATGCTTTAGATTTCTACTACCATGATAGACTTACATTTTTCTATTTTATGCTATTCTTTGTAGATTAATCTACATTACCATGCTTCACTTGATATTCTTTAAGTGTGTAGAGTGACACCTAGATCCTTGATTGTTTCACTCTACCCATTAACGGGGCATCATATTTCTACATTCAAGATATACAATGACATATCTACCTAGTGGAGGCATATTCTACATGACTACACCATCTAGGTTATGTCATTCCTACACCACACACTCTAGTTATCATGATGATGTACATTACTTACTAGATTACACATATTACTCTATCGACACTCATTGGTATATAGAACTTATGTATTTACTATCATCTACTTATTCTTGTACTCCATGTCTTGCATACTTTCACTTTTTTCTTTGATTAGTTACATGTGACTGTATTTCCAGCACTTACATGCCTTCCTTTCTTGCTTTAAATAGTTAGATGTGATTACATTTCTCAATTTTTATTTTATCTCTTGTGTGTACCTTAAGAAATTTTCTAATGTATTTTGCTTGTATTATTATGTGTGCCTTAGGATATTTGCCAATTCCATTTTCTTTTACTCTTCTATGTGCTTATGGCCCTCATACCAACTTTGTTTGTTTTTAATTATGTGTATATGGAATTTGAACATGCCTTGTATTCTTGATTTCCTAGTTTGAGTGACATATGCCCATGTCCCTTATTTTTTTATCACTTTATCCACTCTTATATTCTTCTTATTTCCTTCCCTATGTAATTATTTCTTGTTTGATTCTCACTTTTTGCAATGCCCTAATCCACATCATGAATTATCTTTCTTTTTTGGATGCCATGATGGACATAATGCTCCATCTCTCCTTGACAACTAAAAACTAATAACTAGTAATTAATTAGACTTTTTAATTTCAATTAAATACATTGAAAATTTTATTACATTGCTAAATCTATCTAGGTATACCTTAATTGATCTAACAATATTTAAAATAAACTATGTTATATCTTGTGACTTATTTTCAATTATCACTACTAAATCATGTATTTTATAGTATAACATATTGCAAGGATCTTTATTATGAGGGAACTCAGTGCAGGTTCTTCATTTTTACCCTCAAAAGAGGGGGCAATAAACAAGGGTTTTGTCATAGAGATTGGATCCCTCTATCAATCAAAAATCAATTTTTAGAACACTCAAAACAACAATTAGAGTTCAAACCAACTAGAATAGACCAGAAAAATAGTGATGATTATATAATAGTGATCAAAATCAATAAAAGACAAGAGCACTAAACCTAGACAATAGCACTAGACACCAAGGTGTCCTAGTTTTGTTGATTCCATCTAAATATCCAAAAACCCAATTTTTCTAAAAATAGATAGATAGGTAAGATCAGTTACAATTTTGTCACCTATAGTTTAGATCAGATTCAATAGTTTTAGTATAGTTTTCCTCATAGAATCTAGATATAGGGGTATCATGTATGGCATGATGGCTCTTGCTTGGTATAACTTCAAGATCAAAATCCATGTTACAGACACTAGTGATTGGCAGAAATGTGTACAACACATTAGACTTATTTTGTTTTTGAATTTAGTACATTACCCATGTATTATCAGTAACTACATGCCTTATTTCATCTATAGGTGGTTGGAATATTTCTCAAGTAGCTTCCACATAATCCCAATTCCCAGTTTCAAAGTAACTTTCATACAAGCCTAATATCTACTTATTAAAGTGGCCAAGATTGGCTTAGTTTCTAGTAAACATTCAATTGTTCATGCCACATTATCATATTTTATAACATTCATGGGATTAAGAGCCATCTCATATGACATAAAGTCATACTAGTATTAGTTCATAGCTTTACTTAGTGGGCAATGATGGAGCCAAAGTTCTATCTAGCCTTTGTATTCTTGAGCCACCTACTTAAATAGATATGACACATAGTCTAAAAATTGATTAACACATACATGATCACATAGCTTCACTTAGTGGGTGATGACAGAGCTAAAGGGCCAACCTTTGTATTCTCGAGTCACTCTTGAGTAATTGAGCACTCAGATCTATTTATGATATTAATCTTGGTACAACACATACTCAATATATACCCAACATCATTTAGCATCACACATCTCCATGGGATTCACCTTTGTAGGTAAGTTCTAGTATGAATTCTAATTTTATCTTTATCCTATTATTTTGCTTTGATGCATCACTAAAATAAAGGGGGGGAAATTTAGTCATATAAAATTTTCAAATTGGTAGTTTGAGTGTGGTTTATGACATCATAGCCATAACTCCTCTTTGCATGCTCTTATGACCCTCCTAGGTACATTTTTACTTATTCCTAGTCATCCATGACCTTCTAGATGATCATTCTAGCTTAGCTAGGCTCTATTTCCTAGTCTAATTCCATTCCCCTAGGTCCTAAGCTTATAATATAAGAACACCATTCCTAGACTATAGTACCAGACCCTAGGGTGTCACATTTTTGGTGCTCTTATCCAATTGTATTTTGAGCCTAAATGATTGTTTTCATCTGATTCCTATCTTTCATCATGATGGCCCAGTGTAAATACATCTAACCCATGATCAATAGTTCCATATAAACATCCATTAAAAATTCATTTACAAAGGGAGGTGACAAATCTTACAAAGCACTCAAGAATATAAGAAAACTACTAAGGTAAATTTCCCTATTCTCTATATACAATCACCCAACATAGGTGCAAACACATTCAAACTCTCATACCAGTCCCTAACCACCTCAATAAATCTCAATTTGGATTTTTTGCATCTGCATAACACTATTTCATAACGTATATTTAGGTGGGAGAACTACATATGACTTGATCCCTCTTTAGAGTATTGGTACCATGCCTACACAAGGGTTGTGGATCACACAATTAGTACATCTTAAATAGATTAACCCCCCTCTTTCTCAAGTTTTATTTAAGCATAATGAAGGTTTAGGGTTTAAAGATTAAATAAAATCTACAAGGAACTCCATCAACATTTAGCACTTAATATGTCACAAGTAGACTCATACAAATATATCAAACAAGACCCAAAAAACTTAGATATTTGTGAGAAATTTAGAAAATAATGGCATGAGTCGACTATAGCACCAAACCTCAAAGTTTCCTATTTTTTGGTGCTCCTATCCTTTCACTGAATGAAAGTCAAATTTTAATTTATGACACTATCCCAATCCTACACAGCCAGTTTCAGTTTCTATCTCAGCCATTTTAGTCTAGTTTTAAGCCAAGTTGTATTTCTCCTTATTTATTGTTATTTTTAAAAATGTTTAAAAACATAATAAATTATACAAATTAGTAATATAATTATTTAAATATTATTTACTAATTTATTATTTTAGACCCTTAATAAAATAAGAATAAATCTCCATTATTCCCAAAAAATTTAAATCAGTTACAATATTTGAAATAATTTTCAAAGATAAAATTAGCATGTTATACAATGTAATGGGCATGATATTAATTCATGTCTAAGTTAATATTTTTAAATATATATAATTATTTTTTTCAATTAATAAAAGTTCCAATAATTTATAGTTCAAATCTAGATCTATCTGCAATAGTGTGATTCAACTTTTGAAATTGAAGCACATTTGATAATTTTCATTCTCCATGTCTTGGTTTCACTTTATCAAGACATGTAATGGTTCCTACCTCTTCTTTTTAGTTTAACAAGTGATCCATGTTTGATCTTAATGATGTTTGACATCTTGATTTCACTTTAGAAAACCACTTTATTAGTTCCCACTTCTTCATAATAATTATAGATTACTCTATAAGGATTGGGACATATAATCTTTCCAACTCAAGTATCATAGCCAATTAATTAAATTAAAACTTGATCACTCTCACTTCACTATAGGTTCAACCATTCTTCACATGCCTTAAGGAGGGGGCATGCACATATTCATGATAAATGTAAAGTGTGTATAGACACTCAGGTATCACATTTAATTTACTCTATAATTTTTTTGCATCACTAGAATAAATAAGGGGAAATGTAGACACTAAAATTTTAACCAATAAATGTCTTAAATGCTTATCCTTAACACTTTCAAATTTCTTAAACAATTTGTAATTATGATAACCTTCAACTTTTAAGGACACCTTAAAATACTCATAATTATTATGTATGTCTCCAAGAATTCCTTATTTTATCCCTATTCATCCTTATTCACCATATAGTTCACTATAACTTTGGTTTCAAAATCCTTTGTCCATTATAGATAATAGATCACTATTAGAAAAGGATGCATTGTGTCTTTGTCTTGTAGTGCATCTTTATCCACACTGCTCTAACAATCATCTTTTCAAAATGTCACGCTTCATAATGGCTCTCCCATGTAGACTAATAGATTTATTATTGGAAACATTTTAAATATTCACATTGAAACTTACATCAAATATCATACTAGATACCTTTAATGACTCTATCTAGTACTCTCTTACAAATGTAATTTTAAAATCATCTATCTATTTAGCAAAGAGTGATACTACAATTTCATTATAGTATTATAGTCATTGGTCGAGTTAACATTATTTATTATAGGTTGAGGACATTATTTTTATCCAAAATTCTCATCAAATTTGTTAGTTGAATCCATATGATATTCCATAAATGGTTAACTAGATCAACCTAAGGTTTAGTCAACAAGGGTTTTTCTAGGATAACTCAGCCATATCCTACTTCCCCACTTTCCCTTCTTTTCTAGTTGATCTTATTTTATGTACTATTATAGGATATGTTTTTGATTTCATAGGTCATCTATTCATCCAAACATGTTCCACAAAAAGTAAAATAATATACAGACATAGGCAAACTAGCCTAGATTTTAAGATCTAGTGCACAATCTGTCTAGATAAATATGTATTAGTGAATAATGATGCACTACAATCTTGTCCATTTTTTGCACTTATCCCTATATATAAAAATTATATATTTACATTTAAATATATATTTTTACATCCATATATATAGTTATAGATAATCATAGTTAGGAAATACACAACATAACTTGAACTAAATTAGTTTGTAGGGACATCTCTCTAACCCTAACCCTAGATTCTATTTTTAACAATTTATAACTTTATTACATTTGATATATCTTTGTATTTATTGTATTCTATAATATTTAACTTTATAGATCATATTCTAATAGTTTAAATTTAGAATTAGAGTTAATTGTTTATTCTAATTTTTTTATAAGGTTAAAGGGAGGATTTTTTGGAACTAGGGTCCCCAAATCCTAGGAGAATATCAAATAGAGACAAAAGACTAACTAAGCTCAATAGATAAATAAGAACAACACATTCAAAAGATAAATACAAAACAAACCCAAAATAACCCATAAAATACATAAGCACTATACTACTTTAGACTTCTAGATACATCCTCCCAGCATGCCTTCATCTTGTTAAGATTCATATCTATCTGCATCAATAAACTTTCATGGTCTATATTATACTGGACACTACTTCTTTTACCCTTTTTTCTCTTACATTTTCTAACATAGATGTGATAAAACAAATCTCTAAGGTGAGCCTTGGGGTGTTCCATGTTTTGAATACCTTCTAATTAATTATGTATTATAATTAATTATAGTGTAAACAAGAGTTAATTGAACTTACTATTTTTAAAAGTTTTTGGAACATGGTGTTTTTAGTAACATTTGTATATAAAATTGAAAGGACAAACTAATTGTTTTTTAGTCTTTACATATTTAAATAAATGTTAAGGTTGATTTTTAACTATAAGGTTAGATTGGGTCACAAAACAAAGTGTAGTAACTATTAGAAAAACTAAAACTAAAGTGAAAGTATAATTTCTGGCCTTTATATGGTTGATTTTGGACTCATAAATTTTTCCAAAAATTTTCTATATAGCTACTATAAATTAAGGCTACATGAAGCTCTTAAAGAGTTTTTTTAAAGGGTTGAAATGGGTACCTATATGAAAAATTATTAACTCCACAATATATGCTCATGCATCAAATAAATAAGTCAAAATACAACTCAAACAAATTTAAAAATAATAGGAAGTTACCATAAATCAATACATTTGAAGTTTAGTTAAATAAAAAAGTCTTAAATGATTGGTAAATTGATTATAAAGTAAAGTAAAATTCAAGGAATTTAAATAGTAAATCCAAAAGAGATAAACTAGAAAGGATTTTCAATCTATACGCATAACAATTATTTTAGTCTCAATTAATGTCATTTTGAAATTATTAACCACTTGGCCAAACTCAAGGTTGATGTTCACATCTAAACTAAATGAAATGGGCTTAGATCTAAAACATAGAGGTTAAGATTGGAAGTGGAATACATGAGTAGATATTATTCAGTAAGATTAATTAACGAGATAATTTTGAGAAGGATGATTCCATTCTTGGTTGACTTATCCCCTATTTAGTGTTCAATCGATAACTTTGGCTAGTTGTTTTTATTTTCTTTATCTAGGAGGTTTAGAAGTTGAATAACTTAGTTTTTTTTTGTAGTTAGTTAGTTATTAGATATATTTTTGGTAACTTTATATTGGTTGTTTACTATTTTTGTTAGTTTTGTTTTATGTTGTACTCTACTTCTACTAGTGTCTTTTTTGGTGATTTATTGGTGTTGTTATTCATTTTTGGTGGTCTATAAGGAAATTTTGGTCTCCTATTTGTGTAATTAACTAGTTAGTTAACTATAATAAAAAGTTACCTTATGTCCAATTCATAACTCTGGACTATGTAAAAGTGTTTACTTCTAATCAGAAAGAAAATTATTTACCACTTATATATGAAAATTATTATTAAAATCAAGTGGGTTGTAGTCCAATGATGAGGATGATGGTGTAAAATGTATTTCCTAGCCATACACCAAGATACAAATCCTAGGAGATATAAAAAAAGGATGAGGTTGGGATCGTGCTCCAAACAAATTTGGTAGAATGGATACCCCTTAGTTCTTGATACTAAGCCAAAGAAACATTTTTCACACCTAATTCATAAAAAAAAGGCTATAATCAGTATACATACATGCATGCACATGCGCGCGCGCACACACACACACACACACACACACACACACACACACACACACACACACACACACACACACACACACACACACACACACACACACACACACACACACACACACACACACACACACACACACACACACACACACACACACACACACACACATTTATTTTGAAGTTGAATAATTTAATTTTTTCCTTTAGGTAGTTAGTTCTTAGATTGATTTGTTATTATCTTTTTACAAGTTGTTTAGTGTTTTTGTTATTTTTGTTTTGTATTGTTATATACTTCTTGTAGTGTCTTTTTGGGTAATTTAGTGGTGTTGGTATTCATTTTTTATGGTTTGTAGGGAAATTTTGGTCTCTCATTTGTTTCTTAGACTAGATAGTTAACTATAATAAAAAGTTACCTTGTGTCCAATTCATAACTCTGGACTATGTAAAAGTGTTTACCCCTAATCAAAAAGAAAATTATTAACCACTCATATATGAAAATTATTATTAAACTCAAGTCACATTTGAGGGTTTATCTAGCCTTTTGATTATGAGTTTAAAACTTGACATTAGTTGAAATTATTTTAAATTTTGGAAATAAGGATTTGAGAGTTGTATAAAAATTCCAACACACATAAATTATGAGTATATCACTTGATATAGTAATATATGTTTTATAAGCTTATTATATGAGACCTTACATGCTTGTTAAAATGGGATTTATTTGGTTTTATAATACATGTAAGATGGGATAAAAGGATAATAAATGAAATATGTACTCTTTTGTAAAGAATTAACCATTATGTTAAAATGATGAAAGTTCTTTTTTGGCATCACTTCCATTATCATAAGGATTATAGTATGTAGGGTTTATATGTTTTTACAAACCAAGTCTTACAATGAATTATAGAGTATATTTTATATAGATAATTCAATATTTTTTATATAGTTATTTTGATTTTATATCTTGATATAATGATTTTAGAGTAGTATAAATAATTCTTAGATACATTGACTAAACATATATAGTGTGAGATAATAACGTATATTTTAGAATTCTTTTATTAGATGACATATTATTTGATAATAATGGTAAGGGGTCAACTTAATAATGGAGAGAGTAGTTCATCAATGTTGAGGTAAAAATTAATAGATCTATTGATTAATTATTTTCATCTTAGCCCTCATTCCTAAGGTTTAGTTCTTCATTATGTGTATGGTATTTACAAATTATGTATCACCTCAGTCCTATACACTTGGTAAACTTATACCTTGGTTATTCTTCTTAGTTTTGGACATTTCCCACTTCTAAAAGTATCACATCTACTCTAGCTTATGGCCCTTATCCTATATCTTAGTTCGACCAGTATTATGTAGATGACCTAGGCCTTCTATCATTCCTAGAATGATTAAAATGTATTATCTTCTTCCCATGCAAGCTCTAAGTTTGTACTTTATTTTCTAATACATAGATATTAAATTCCAAGATAGATACTTTCATTGATGCTAGTGTCCTAATCTAACATAAGTATCCAATGTCCTAAAGTCATATATTTTTCAAATAAAATGTATCATAATAGGTAGATGTCATGAACACACTTACCTAACACATTGACTTTGACTGATTATCAAATCTATTTTGATATTCTTATGTTATGTGGACATTCATTGTAGACATTATTTGATTTTTAAAATATTAATTATTGGTTTAAATTAAATTATAATCATTCATTTGGTGTTTTAGATGAGCATATTATATTATTTATTACTATTGATAAGGTTTAATAACTATTGATGTCTATGTGTCTTGATTATATATATACACAACAAATAAGCATAGGTTGGAGGTAAAATTTAGGTACTTGATGGAAAATAAAAGGTATATAGGTAAACCACAATGTTGATGCAATAGTGTCCAAGCCCTGATTTGAACCTTAGTCTTGGTCACTATATTTTATATCTATGTTTTTAGTTTAAATTTTATTATAGGCTAGATTGTTTCTATGGTGTTATTTATCTTTTGTCTCTTTATAGTTAACTAGTAATTAACGAAATAGTTTGATATGAATGTAATTTATACCCACATATATGATACACTTAAATAAAACATATGACACTTGAAGGTCGAGAGATATTTGATGAGTTAGAGAATCATTATTACAAGATTGGTTCAAGTATGTGTATAAAAATAAGGAACTATAAGGAGTCAAAGGCCAACACCATGATTTTGAAGTCCATTATAGAATATAGGTAATTTTTTTATTCATTTAATTTTAATATAAGTAATGGATGATTATGTGATTTAATATAGTCCACAAGGGACTATGAATTATATTTGATAATGTCATGTTTGAAGCTCAAACCATAAGTCATGAGACTTAGGTCGAGGGTATGGTGATTAGAATGTTTAAATGTTACATCGAACCCTAACATTTTAACTTAGGTAGAGGGTATAGTTAAAAATGGAGTTAAGTTTCCTAACTATGAGTGGGTTGGTCAAATTTTACAGGTAATGATTAGTGTTTCTTATCATTTTGGAAGGCTTTCTATTTTTCATGGAAGCCTTCATGAATCTTGGGAAGCATGTATGTACAAGTAGATTTTTTAAATAGAAAACCTATGATAATATTATATGGTATTTTCCATGTTGTGTCATGCATGATTGTAGGAAATTTAATGGTATGGGATATCCACTTAGTGAAAATCATAGATATACCGAAGGGAATGGTAACTTCTAAAAATGGATAAAGAATATGGGAGAATTTTTAAAAAAATAGAGGAGAGAAGGAAAGATAAAGGCAGTGAATAAGAAAAAATGGATATTCCTCTAGATCGTAAATGTTCCTAGTATCTCATTCCATTAGATAATCAAGTAGGTTTTGTTTTAAATTATAATGTAGAAATTAATAAGTGAATTCACTAATATGAATAAGTATGGGTTTTGGAATAGTTTTCTTCCATATACTTAGCATTTAGTGTGAATGGTATATACACATTAAATTTTTAAACTTTATCAATTACTGATACTTTCTCTCTTGCTTAAACCCATTGAGTATTAATGTCTTTTAGTTTATGCCTTAAAGGGTGCACTGAGAAAGGGGTGGGTAAACAATCGGTTCCTCAAAATATAGTTGTCCCTTATAACACCACTTGAAACCAACATAAACCTCTCCTATACATTTCCCTAAGCTTTTAATCCTCCATTACAGACTCCTCCAAGCAATTCACCACCTCAAATAACCCCTACCTAAGACATAACCTATTTTAATAACACTAATATAAATATATAAGCACATATGGGACTAATTCAGCCCCAACCAACCTAGTTTGGGACCTAACTACTTTAATTATTAAATAACATGGTCAATTGGGCCAACTCTCTCAGCTAAAACTTTGAAAGAGTTCAAGGTTAGATCCAAATTTATAAACACATCCTTTTCACCATTTCATAGAGACATGAGTTAATCATTTATTTTTTCATCTTCTTATCCAACATTCTACCTAAGGAGCAATTACTTAGGATTTCATACTATACTAGGAGATAATAATCTTGTCTTGTGAGATAAGTATATTGGATGCATAAGATAAGTTACGTATCCTAGAGTTGACTTATCCTCATTATCCTTACAAACCAAAAAAACCTCTTGTGAATAACCTTGGCCAAGGGAGAGATTGAGGCTCAATGAGTTCATTTTCAAGATGATTATTCCGAACTCTTGTTCTTGTTTATTAAGTATATAGATTTACATTTGTTAGTTTATGAATATGTTTCTCTCTCCATGCATTAGGATTACCTCTATATTTATTTGCATATTTAATGTTATGTTTATTACCCCCATTTGTGCCACATGCTTTGGTGAGCACTAAATTAAATTTACTTTAATTTGTCATTTACTTTCATAAGAAAACATAAGACCTAGCTATGGTCATTATGTGGTATTCCTTGACTAGATGCTTTGGAAGCCTCTATAGTATTATTTTATTGTAAGGTATCCCTTAGTTAGGTATAAAGGATCAATATTGGTCATGCCCTTGATTTTCTAAATATACCAAGAATCAGAAGGGATAGTGTGATTTATCATCTCCGAACTAAGATTGATTTGCAGATTAGCTTCACTTTCTATTGTATACATTATTGTGGAGATAATGTAAACTTACCCTTTTAAGTTTTCTTTCACACCCTATTTACTATCATTTATTACTTATTTTAATTTTTATAGTATTGGATCAAATCTATCAACTCAATCTATCATTATATGTGTAGGTTTAAAATATAATTATTGTAATCAACCTTGTATTTCTCTATGCAAGTCATCCTCAACCACAGTTAACTAGATCGATCAACTTGACTTAGTTTTTTTATTTTGTTATGAAATCTATCTTTTACATTATGTACATTTGAGGTATTTACCGAGAGGTATATAGTTATAAGATAATTAATATATGGTAGTAATATTGTTATATATATAATATTATGGTATTAGTTAGAATATTAAATTGTTGTGAAATATTTTTAATACTTATAATAATATATATAAATAGTAGTTTGCTTAATTAGAGATATTTAGGTGAGAGAAATTACGGGAGAAATTATGGGAACTATATTCCTATATATTTGTGTAAAGTCTTGAATGATAATTTAATTAGAGTATGCAAAATATTTTGTGTTGAAATCTATCTTTGTATATTTGGCTCTTTGAATCCACAATAGTGGTATCAGATCATGTTATTATCAAAGTAGGGTTGATCTATACCATGGAATATTAAGTCATTCAAAAGGGAAGTTGTATTATTTTTTCCCCATGTGGATGAAAAATCAATCCTCAGTAGAGATTTTGTGTTAATATTAGCATTAGGAATATAGAAGGAACTCCTAAGAAGGATTTGTTTGGAGTCATTGAAAATATTTTACATATATGCAATAAGGTATTTTATACATGATTTGCGGCACATTATTACATTTTTAACACTTCATGTGCATCAATCATTTACAAATTTTCCATAGCCGATGTATCTTATATTACAAGTATGGTTTATTATGTCAAAATGTTTTTTACACATATATCTACTTATTGACAGTCCTTCTATCTTGTACATCCAAATTTGTACTTTCCATTTTCTATTATGTGTATGATTTTATAAAAACTATTTCAAATTTCACCATTGTATAAAATTGTACCAATTTCTCATTATATATAAATTTGGTGTCAATTGATTGTAAATGAGTTTTTTTAGGAAGATACTCTAGTTGACTACATGGAAATTATATCTTTTGATATTTTCTAGAGTAGTTCTTGTTTGAAATTGCATGTTCAAAGTTTTCCACATGTGCATCTATTGCCTAGTTTTCATATTGTCACATCTCATACGTACTTCATATTTAGACATCTTGAATTTTGCCTTGACTTTGTAACACATATCTACTCTATGATTTATTTCCATGTTATTACATATGAATTGATAATATTTATGCCATCACCTAGTTCATGGAGGAATTGATAAAAATAGAAGTAAATACACATGATCCACAACATATATATATAGATATTGAAGTCCAATTATCCATGGTTTTGGATAGTAAACTATTCATACTGTAGTCTAGGCAATGCACTTGACTTAGGTGTCCTACCCAGTGTGTTTCTCTCAGCTCGATTATGGCTCAAGATCAAACAAATATCATTTATATTATGTTTTTAAGTTTTGTTTTATTATGATATTTTTTTAGGTTTTTTTAAAGTTTATTTTATTTTAGGTATTATCAATTCCCTATTGAAAATCCTTTCATTAATTTTTAGGTGTTCATTGTTTATATGTTTTATAAATCTATTATATGTCCTTGTAAAATGGGAACTCTTAAAGTAATTTTATAGATCATTCCTATTTAATAAAAAGTTTCAAGTTATTTCTAGTGTTATTTTGAAGTCGGAGGTATTTTTAAAAAAATATGTATAAAAGATCAATAGATTCAAGTTTAGAATTAGAGTCATTTTTAATGTCAAATGTTAGAAAGTTAAAAGTGTCAACAATAGAGTCACTCATTCCATGTCAAATGGTTATTAGTCTATTGTATGTCAATATTAAAAGTCAAAATAGTCAAAATAAAAAAAATTGATATATAGATGCATTTTCATTTGTACATGATGTCCAAATTATTGGTGGGGGGGGGGGGGGGGGGGGGTCTCCCTCGAAAAAAGTAAATATGAGATTCTTCAATACATGTACTTAGTGATTAGTGGCATACTAGAGGATGAAGGATACATGGAGGATATAAGATAAATGGTCTCCTCCCATCAATCACCAACAATGGGGTTGCACCAATGTTTTGGTGACATACATATTATGGTGATTTTTTTAGTTTCTATTGTATATTTTTTAGAATAAAATAGAAGAATAATGCATGTTCAAGATTTGTAATTTGTGTGAAAATTTTAAACATGATTCCGTAAGGTGAAAACATTGTGAAAGGATTGAAAGAAACAATGTAAGTTAGTTCATGGATCTTGAAAGGGTTTGTGCTAGATATCTAGAATACCATAGGAGGTGAACAATGTTTTGGCAATAGTTAAGAGAGTAGGTACTACAAAGATCCTAGGACTACCTTAATTCATTATAGAGATGACCATTAGTCACACATCTATTTTGGTCACATAATGTAAATGTGGGATGCATTCCTTTGCATAATAATGGTCATGTGCAATAAGATTGCATTATTAGTATGTAAACCTAGGAGTATGTAGTGGCATGCAGTTTTGTTTGTGCCAACTCTTGGAGGTAGATGGTGTTCCTATTCATTTCATGGTTTGAGGTAAACCTATAAAACTATGGGAGGAGTGAGGCTCTCTTTGTATCAAGATCATGAGCCAAATACGATATGCTATAAGAGGTGAGCATACTATAGATAAGAGTGTGAATTTTTTTCACCATGTAAAAACTAAGGGGGAAATGTTAGGAAATATAGCTTTTACATTGTGTAGATTTGAGGTATTTATCGAGAGGTAAATAGTTATATGAAAATTAATATTTGGTAGTAATATTGTTATAAACAATATTATGATATTAATTAGAATATTATATTGTTGTGATATATTGTTTATGGTTATAACAATATATTTAAATAGTAGTTTGCTTAATTAGAGGGATTCTGGTGAGAGAAATTAGGGGAGAAATTATAGGAATAATATTCCTATATATTTGTGTAAAGTACCAAATCATAATTTAATCAGAGTATGTAGAATATTTCATGTTGAAATATATCTCTATATTTTTGGTTCCATTATATGAATTAATTGTGTTTGGCTCTTTGAATCCACAATACCTGTACATATATGTTTTCAAACTCAATCAATCCATTCAACTCTATCAACAAGCTAAAATTCATCATCTGAACACCACAATATAAAATAACAATTTTAGCATCTTCAAAGCTATCATGTTCATTATCACCATCTAATTAATTTTTGACCTTCAACTATAGTCTCATATTTTACAATTTTTAGTCTATGAAATTGTAACCCTAAAGCAAACTAGGGAAACTATATTAACATAGTTCTATAGCTTGATTTCTTGCCTAGAAGACTAAGTCAGTTCACTCAATTTTTTTTTCTAGCTCTTGCTTAAACTTACAGCATCAACCCAATTGATTTTGTTCTATATTATTTACATACATGGTCATCTAAATTCAACCTATACACTTTAATCAAATGAATAAACTCATCTTATTAGTAAATAATTAACTTTTAATTTTATTTCTTTATTTCTTAGAGTACTACACATAGACTAAATATGATGTTTTAAGTTATTGATTGAGTCAAACTAATTTTATTTTTCACACACTTTTAAACCACATAACATCAAAAAGTATTAAACAAATTCTATCCAAGGTCTACCTCCATAGAATTCATCGCCAAAAGGAAAGATGACTTAGTTTTTTATCTAGGTATAAATATGTGGTTGATAGTATATATTGGAAAATCACCTGACACCCATATCACTACAAGATTGTGAAGTGGGAGGTAGGCCTCAATACCAATCTAATATCATCACCAATACAAATCCCTTTTATCCTTAAATACTTGAAACCATCCTTAGATTACCTTTCTAGTTCCTTATTTATATCCAACTCTCTATCACATTTATTTATAAAAATATATAATTTAAAATATTTAGGAATGACAACATACATTATAATTTATATTTTTGTTTCTTTCTCTCTTATAATTATATGTTGTATTGAAAAAATTATATCAGCCAGTGTTGGTGCAAGGTTTGTGTTGTGTGACACAACTGGATTGACTATATTGATACAAGTTTTTGTATATTTATGTCAAATATTTTGAAAAATCACACTAGATCATCTATAGTCATAACTATAAAAACCTTTATCTACCTTTAGAACATAATTTATTTGTTCAATTTTGTCTCTTAGAGATTATATCTTTCTATAAGACACAGTCATCTTATCTAACCTAATCTCTCATAGGTTGATCATTATTTATTTCTACAAAATATAGTTGTTATGTCTGACCTAGTCTTACATAGGATGGTATTCAGTGTTTCCCCATATACAATAGTTGACTAATCCAACTGTGTCCTTTCCTAAAAAAAAGTTTTAGCCTTAACCCCAAATTTTGTTAACCCAATCAACTTTATACCTCTTAGATGATACTATTTTGTATCTAGTTGACTTTGCTCCTATTTTTGACATTTACTTTCTGATCTTAACTTCTTATTTAAAGCATCATGAGATCCATTACAATAGTATTTTTGGACAACCTTAATCCATTTAGATGATATATGGGATGTTTTTTCCTTCCTACCCTTATTACCCAAGAGGATTGTCACTCTTGTTTCACTTTATCTCACCCCTCATCTTCGGATTACAATATGGTCCAAATTACCCCATCTAATTGCATTGATGGATCAAATCCATTTCATACTTCTCAAGATAATTATTTATTCAAAGCACCTTATTACACTATAGGATCAATTAACACAAGCTTAACCAATAACCCTATATGAAATATTTTAATGACCAACAACCCATCCCCTAACAATCCTTCACCCAATAACCCATCCCCTAATACCGATTCATGGAATGTTCCTCGTACCAATCCATCATTAAACAATAAAAACCCCAATCCACCAATTGGAACCACTAAAATTATTACATAAAATAGTGTAACAAATGAACATTATGAACACATATAATACTTATCAAATTATTCAAATGAAACATCATTTGCTAAACATGGCTAATCAACCTCGTATTCTCTTACCCTTAAATAACCAAACTTTTATCCCTCCACATCATAGAGATGCCATGGGAAATATCATTCCCCAACCCATTATGTATAATAAGATGATCTAAAATAATCAAAATGAACCTTTATAAACATTCATTATTTCTATTAATGTTGTAAATATCGTCCAACTATTAAATATTATGGGACTAAAGGCCATGCATCTTTCCTTAAAGATTTTGGCAATCTTTATAAAGAATGGATTCAAACTAATAACTTCACCACTACCTAAATTTTAGTCAAAAATGCATAATAGATGTATTATAATTATATAATCAACTCCTTCAACATTTTATATGGAAACTCAAGGATTTATTCAATCCTCTAGTTAAGGAGTTTCAACAGAATGATCTTCCTATAAACTATCTTTTGCATTTCATCAATGCTAAACAATCCCCTTCTGAATCAATTCATGATTTCGTTAAATGATGAAAATATTTAGCTCATAAAGATACCCATAACATGACTGATGATAACTTAAAATATTCATAACTACCATAACACCTTCCCTTCAATATAAGGTTTGAATTTTTTCTCCCCAAACTATAAATGATGTTATTGATCAAGCTAAAAGACAAAACTTTATTACGAAACAATCTGATCCCAACATTGAAACCATCAAGGGATATTTCCTAAACTCCACTAAACAAAATCACTGGCAATCTTCCTCAAACAAAAATAGGAGTATCCAAAATGGATAATCCCCAAGCTTCCCATACACCCCTAGCTCTTCAATAAATGAAACAACTTTTAACACCTTTTAAACCTTTCACTTAGACCAATAGTCCACTTACATGGTATAATCCTAACAAATTTTGTTGGTTTCATGATGATGTGGGTGATTCCCATTGAATATGTCATAAAATTAAAAAAATTAATGTTTCTTTTATGTTACGCTATACATTCAATCATGATGTTCTGATGAAAATATGTCATAATGACTATGTTATCACCTCTCACAAGAAATAAGTTTCCAATCCTTATTCCTCTGAACATTCCAAAACCTTTTTTTACCACTAACCCATAACATTCAAATGAGGATATATGTAAAATTGTTGTTGGCTATGACCAATATTAGAACATTTCTTAATATTTGAATGTATTTAAAGTCAATTATCGACATAAACCTTCCCAAAAATATCTTGTCACTAAGCCAAAAAAACCATCACTTGAAGAATAGATTATCAAATACACCACTATCACTACCACTACAATACCTTCTGACACAAATGAGGAAACACTTCCACAATTAGAACCTCAAATTACCTTTCTTCCTATCAAAAACATTTTACCCTCCAAGTCTCATGTTGGTTCTTCATCTTCTAAATCTCATTGGAATTTCTTAGAGGAACTCAACTCTATGCCTTTTAAAATACCCCTCATAGATTTATTTCTTACCTATCCATATCACCACAAATTCTTAATGTAAAAATTAGATGACATTGAAGAACCACCCTCCTTATAAGTCTAACAACCTCTTCAAGATCATGTATCGATATAAGTACATACTATTTAAATTATTTATACTTATTCCAAACCTTCCATTTAATTTCTTGAATAAGATATGGTTAATGATGATTTTAAAGTCTATGACCCACATCTTTTCATTAAAACAATAATTAATATGTCCTTATTCAAAAATTCCTAGTAGATCAAGGGTCAAGAATAAATGTTACATCCCTTTGGTTAATTTCACAACTTGGGTATGCCAAAGACTACCATAATCAAACTATCTCACATGTTGAGGATTTGATAAGACAAATGAAAACCCACTTGGTTGTATTTATCTCCCCCTCATTATTAGACACAAGACCATACATACCAATCTCATGGTTCTTGTTTACCATTATCCTACAATATACTCCTAGGTCACCCATGGACACATCGCATGATGAATATTACCTCCTTAGGTAGCAAATGCATCAAATTCATCCATAATGGAAAATATTATAGACATGAGGCTTATCCTAATCCATGAAGTATTTATCTACCCAGCCCCTAATCCCATTATTAGATTATAACCATTTCATCAATTGACAATTCACCTCTCCTAGAATTCATTTATATGAATCCATATTTACATGTCACTCTTACCAATTCCGATGATGATGAATTCAATTACTTATAAAACACTTGAAATAATACTATATTAACTCCTTATATTTCACATTGGATTCCTCATTTGTTAACACTTGATTTTACCATCCATTTAGTCTATGAGATCATTTAAATACCTCTTCCATGTAATACACAAGAAGCTTCTTACATAGAATATGACTTCACATGTAATGAATATGGCGTGGCAAGATTATTTCAATATATTTTAACAATGTCACCTAGAAAATAGAGTTATATAGGTGTATCTCCTTCTGATGCTCCTCTATAGACAAATACATGTACTATTTCCCACACATATGATGACATCTATATCATGGATCAAGCTCAATCACAAGATGTGGACATACAACACTATTAATAAACCTTAGCTAGAATATATTGTTTCAACAATGATGTCCATGTCATTAAAATATCAACTAATAGTTAATTACAACCTGAAGTTCATGTACCTCTCATTAATCCTCCCATTTTTGATACACCTTGGGTAGTTAAATATATCTTACTTATAGAAAGTTCAAAAATTATGGAACCATCTATACCTTCTATATCACCAACCATTCTACCAACTCTCACTCCTTTCCATGATCCTATCAATAATGCTACCCAACTCACTTCAATTGAACCACCTTTTAAAACACAATATAATACACCTACTACCAATCCAATTGACTCTAGTCAATCTCAACTAGCAATTCCACCTACACAAAAAATTACCCTTGATGCTAAAGGCATAGATGTAAAAAAAAACATTTTGATTATGATTTCCATGGTAATAAAACAATTGATATCTAAGTATATGTGTAATACTATGGACCCTTATCCATTCTCCCTAGTGATGAATACATACTCAAGTTACTCCATGATAGAGAACCTCAACTTCCATGGCAACATCATAAACATAAAAACTTCAAATGTAAAGTTCCACATTTTGATAACTTCATTGCAAGTGTAGATCCTAAAACAAATCCTATTTATTATCTTCCTAATGGTACATATCATTTACAATATGGAAATTATATGCTCATTGAAGAAACAATAAGAATATAATATGGTACACTATCATGTCCTAGACCCATCATTATCTCTAAATAACTCATAGCAACAGAGTATGATAAATTTAGCTTATTCTTCAATAAATATTGTGAAAAAATTTCTTGGTCATATGAGGATATGATAGGTATCAACCATATTATCATTATACATAACATTATTACTTACATAGACACAAAACCCATTCGACAAAAATAATGGAAATTTCTACCTAAAATTTCTACCTTATGCCTTAAATAAATTATCAAACTTTTGGATGCCAAATTTATTAAACTCTCTGACTATTCTAAAAAGGTATCAAGAATTATTAATTTTCATAAAAATGTCACCAAGGTCATTCATATATGCATCAATTTTTATAATATCAATCTCATGTGTCCAAAATACAACCTCCCATTAACTTCAATAGATGCCATCAAAGATTCAATTATTGTAAAAGAAATGTTTTCACTTATGGATGATTTATCAGGATATAATCAAATTAACATATCCTCTGAAGACCAATGAAAAACAACATTTAATATGGAATAGGGCACATGTTGTTATGTCAAAATGTCTTTTAGCTTTAAAAATGCCAGAGTTAATATCAATGTGCCATGACTCACTTTTTATAATATATTATACACAAGATTGTGGAAAGTTATGTTTATGACCTCCTTTCCAAATTTAATATTCACAAAACACAAATAACTCATCTAAATATAATTTTCAATAGATTATTCAAATACAAAGTTAGACTTAACCCATATAGTTGTGTCTTTGGCATCACATATGGTAAACTATTAGGGTTCCTAGTCTCTCTTTGTGGGATTGATGTTGATGCCGCCAAAATCAATGTTATATTCAACATGCCCATTCTTCATTGCATTATCAACTTTCAGACTTATCTTGGTAATCTTGGGGTAGTTATAGGATTTATTTGATAAATGGCTTACCATATCTACTTTGTTAATTCACTTCTAAAAAAAGGTAATTATCTATAATAGATAGATTCATGCCAAAAATCTTATGATAACATGAAATAATCTTTGTTCCATCTTCCCACCCTTAGACCACCTTCTAATGACCACCATTTAACCTTATACACCTATTTTACTCCCATATTGCTTGGGGCAATGCTTTCCCAAAAATATGATACCTAAAGAGGACACACTATTTAATATATTAGTCAAGGCCTTATTGACTACAAAAAATGTTATACTAAAGTAGAATGTGACTTCCTTCCTATATTCTATGCAGTTGAAATGTTCTTATAGGCTTTATCAAACCACTTATGTCATTTTCCACTCTGGTCCACTTCATCATTTCTTCTCCAAAGCAATTTTACCTAGATATAAAATTGCCAAATAGATGGTCCACTTTATGGAATTTTATCTTTGAATCATCACCCAAAAATTTGTCAAAGGGAAAGTCATCACTGACCAACATGCAATGGTACCTATACCATCTACAAATCACCTTCAATATAATCTCCCTAATGTCTAAATTCCTTATATTGAAGGTCTTAACTAGGATATCTACCTTAAATTATTATTTCCATAATTTCGTTGTTGATTTAGATGAAAATAATCAAGAAGATACCAATATCTTTCTTGATAGTATAAATCCATAGTAGTTATTGAAGAGGTCCCTAAAGTTACAATTGATTTGCATGAAGACACCTAGAACCTCCATTTTGATGGAACTAAATGCCTCAAGGTAGATGGGATAGGTTATATTCTAAGAAAACCACATGGTAAGATCATCCCTCTAGAATTAGGTTAAATATTTTTGTAACTAATAAAATGGCCAAATATGAAGATCGCATCTCAAGTATGAAATAAAAACTTGACTTTGGTATCCCATATCTATATGCTTTGGGTGATTCATAACTTATCTGATGCTAGGTTAGTGGTGATTATCAGTTCAAAAGTGAAAATATCATTATTTATCATCAAATGGAAACCACACTTGCCAAAGAATTTGCTTCTTTTACCATTGACCCAATTCTAAGAGATCATAATTCCATAGTTGATTCTCTTATTTCTTCAACATCTCTCTTTCATCCTCATTAAATACTCAATTATTCCCAATTTCTTATCTAAATAAAAAATCACCTTCTTCTATACAACTGAATCATTCATTCATTTATCATATTCAGGTTGTCACTATTTGAAAAATCCCATGGTACAAAAACATCATCTAATTTGTTGAAAATCAAACCTATTCTCCAGACATAGATTCTTGTAAAAGATAAAAATACATAAATAAACCTTTAAATGTGTTTTTTGATATAACACCCTTTATTTTTTTAAGGTATAAGGTACCCTACTTTACCATATGATTCAAAAAGATGTTATTCCTCTCCTCAAACAAGCACATGGGGGAATTTTAGCTAATCATTATAGTGGACATGCTACATCACACAAATACTTATGTATGGGATACTTTTGGCATTCTCTAGAAAAGGATGCTATCAATTTTTCCAAAAAAATTAATCTTTCCAACTTAAGGATGATTTAATCCATTCATCATCATTTGTGCTCCAAAATCTAGAGTCTCCTTGGCCATTCTCCATGCAGTGATTCGATCTCATTGTTAAATTACCACAGTCACAACATGGTCACATTTTTATCATTACTGTTATTGGCTATTTTACTAAATGGTTAGTATCCATGCCCCTTCTTAATGTCATAGGAACCACTATTTATAAATTTATCCCTAACCAAATCATTTTTCACTTTAATTTTCCTAATACTATCATTTATGATATTGGTGGCAATTTTAAAAAAAGGACATAGTAGTTATGTGCTAAATTTAAAATTTTGCACACCTTACCATACATAATGCAATGACCAATCAGAAGACACTAAGACAATACCATATGAGAAATCCATGTTGATTGCAATCTTAACTTATACCCTTCACTTTTGGCCTAATGTACTAGTCGACAAACTGCCATTATGGAAACACCATTCTCTCTAGGATATGGTTCTAAATCTATCTTACCAATAGAATTCAAACTCTTAAATTTATTTATATTTCTTCATGGCATCATTCTAGATGAATAACTATGTGAATATTGCATTCATGCCTATACCTTATTGATTAACACCATCTACTGACTCTTCAATGTAGCCATCAATATAAGGCTCATATTTCCAAATGACATAATAAAAAGGTCAAAGTTTGTAACTTTAATGTTGGTGATCCAGTCCTCAAAATAGAATACACCCATGATAAAGAAGGAAAACATGCCCAAATGATCCAGAGTTTAGTTTAGAAAAAGTTTCCAAGTCATGATGAAACCAATTTCAAAGCATAGATATCATCAAGAGCATTATGGCACTTTTCATGGTTTGTAAAATAGACACCATATGCTCAAGTTATAAGCCATTGAAGTTCTAATGCAAAAGGAAAAAATGTGGTGTTTCAAGATGGTGTGGCACAATGTGGACATGCCAAGTGGACCAATCAAAAGGTGACATGTGGTAGTCAATGGATGTCAAAACACTTTGGGTGATTGTTGCCTTTGAAAGTGTGGATGGATAAAAGCATTGTATATAAATTTACATCACAAAGTCCATAGATTTGAATTTGCAAATTTCATAGATTTGAAAATGCAATGTCCATAGATTTGAAATCCCACAAAAAGTGGGATAATTGTTTTTTTTTAAATTGTAATTATTCGTTGGTAATATTTTAAAAAATTACAAAGTGAGCCCCAGCCACATGGGAGAAACCAACTTGCCACATAAGCTATGAGAAATGCCGATTCATAGGAGCTCGAGATAATGCTAAGTATTCCATGTCCATCTACCTCATGGAATGTGAGAAGAGGGCATGGAGATAAGCACATATACTAAAGATGGTATTTGAACAAATGTCCCATGCTAAGTTGGCACTAACCAACTACCATGCTATGTTTGGCATTGAAATCCCACAAAATGGGGGGTGTTGGAAGATTCAAAGGAGGCACTAACCCTTTTAGAAGTCTGGAGAATCATTCCACTTCTCAATGTGGGACAAATGGATAAGCAAGTGCCCTAAAAGGGAGGTTGAAGACTTGAACTTCTGACATCCCATGTAAAAGAGATAGGCCTTGACTACTTAGGCTATGGACTTCCAAGTGTTTTGAAATGAGCGAACTTGTATTTAAAGGTAAGCTTCTGGCCGACTGTGTATTGGAGAATATAGACCATTTTTTTGTATTTAGTCATTTTAGAGCCCTTAGAGGCCAAACCAAAGCCCAAAGTAAACTACAAAGTTGTTTATAATTCCAATACACTCTATGCATTATATTCATTTGCCCATTTTTGAGAATTTGTGATGCTATTTTGAGCTATAGAAGTTGCCAATTTCTATTTGAAGAAGCCTCTACATGTGATTCAGAAAGGTGAAGGATGTGCTAAGTTAGCCAAGGTATTTTGAAGGTCTAAAACACTATTTTTCATAGAGATATGATATTTTTTTGTTTGTAATTATTATTTTATCTTGAAAATTTTAGCAACATTAATGGATCGGTTCGATATGAACCCGAGGATGTAGGAATTCTGAACCCCGTAAACAATTTCTATGTTTTGATCTTTAGATTCATTTTTACATTTTAGTTTTAGTTATTATTTAGATTATAAGTTCAAATTTCTAATCAGAATGCAAAATATAATGAATTGATCATTTACAGGAAATTGGATAAAATTGAGAATTTGAAAAATCTTACGGTTTCAATGGATATTTGATGTGATCTATCAATTCACCTTTATTTTAGTTTTGAAACTTGATTTGGATAATATTTAATCATTCCAACATCTTAAAAGTTGCGAAATTTTTGTTTCTAATTCAGTTTAAATTTTGGAATTGAGAATTTAAAAGATCCATTTAAAACATTTTTATAAAAGTAATGAAGTTCCTACTAGTGTTTACAGATCAGATTTTGGTATCAGACCCGTTAGAAAGCTAGGTTAGCTTCTGATTGTGTGATTTTATAATTGCTTTTAGTTATTGGTTTTCAATATCACTTGATTAGATTATAGTGTGCAATTGTGGAATCAGTGTGTTTGCAGAAAACCATGGGAAAGTTGTCACATAAAGCCAAGATGGAAGAGCTTGAAAGCATCAATAGCCAGATTCAAGATGAGAATGCATTCCTGAGATGCAAGCTCTATTCCCTTGAAGATAAAATTGCAAGTTTGAAATTAGAGCTTGAATCTAAGGATGAGCTTTTGATCAAATTGTAGTGTGTTGAACCAAAGAAGGCAATACCTTCTACTTTAGATCTAGAGACTATAACTAAATGCACTGTAAGTTATTCACCATGTAATTCATCTACTTCTTCTTTCCATTCAAATTCAAATTCAAGTAATGATGCTTTTGGTAGTTTTGAACAACACACTAAGGGTATAGGATTTAAATTTTTGATGAAAATGGGATTTAATGGAAGAGGTCTTGGTCGAGATGGCCAAGGAATTACTAACCCAATATAGGTAGAGCATAGATCTCTTCATACAGGTTTGGGTTACACTAGTGAGAAGGTCGAAGTTAGAGAAACTTCATCCATGGCTAAAGCAAGAGAAACTTTTAATAGCAAAGGACTGAGGCCACTAGTAGAGCATGTACGGTGTAAAAAGGAAGGTAGAAGAGGTATTGAGATTCCACCTCCTAATTCTTACACTAGAGTTAGCACTAAATCTTCTGATCCACTTTTTATGTTTAAGAAATTTGGATTTGACATTCAGAAGATAATGCAATCATTTCCATGCACTTTATGTGGGATGCATAACCATAGTGTTGCATTTTGTTGGAAAATAGATGTTTTGCTTAAGTATATTGTAGGTGTTCAAGACCATTCTCATCATGGCAAAGCGAGAAGAGGTAAAAGAGAGAACTCACCTAAGAAGGTTATTTGGACTCATTTCCATATGAGTGGACATTGGATTGATCATTGTTTTAAACTTCAATCATCTTCTCATTCTAGAAATGGTAAAAATAAGATGATTTATCAACCTATTAATAAGGTCAATGAAGTTAAATCAATCCAAAATGATGTTAAGGAATCTACTGAGAAAATCAAGTTAACTAAGTAGAAAATTTGATTAAGTGGATTTAAAATACACTTGTCTTTCAAAGCATTGTTAAAAATTTTGTTAAGGGAAAGAATAAGCTTTGATGATGCATTAGTAGAGTTTGTGAGAACACTTCGAGATAGGTTCATCATTTGAAGTATTTCAATTCTCACCTTATGTTTAAAAGCTCTATGTTTTAGAATCTCTTATTTATGATGTATGAGTTGTCTAGAGGACTTGAACTCATTTGATCAGTTGGAGATAATAGCTGAATGCATATTTTAGGTTTAGTTAATTCCTTACAACACTTATTTGAATGCTACTTTGAATGTATCTATTTTTGGCACATGGATGTATAGATGCATTTTAAGCCCCCATGGGCATGTTTGGATGTTAGGCTATATACACTTTGTGTTGTTTGCATTTGATTAGCATATAAGTTCCATACTAGGGCATTGTATTGCAACATGTCTATAACATTCATTGTATGTTGTCGGCATTAACAAACTTTTTTTAGTTACATTGGGAATTTTTTCAGTTATTGACAGTTCACAACTTTATAGGATGTGACTTGGGCAGACAGTTTTGGTATGTTGCGATCAAGTTATTGGTACTTGCAGATTTTTTTACTCATGCCATGTGTAGGAATTTTTAATTGAGTTATGAATCATTTATTTTTCCAAATTTTATCTCTTGTTATGATTGGGTTTTGTGTGATGTGATGCAGTAGACCAGTTATAGGATTTCAGGTGATAGTTGACTTTTGGAGACCAAAAGCCTCTTTTGTAGGGAGGTGTGATCCAAAGTTTAGTTCAAAAAAAATTCCAAGTCATGATGAAACCAAATTCATAGCATAGACCTCATCAAGATATTTTTAGTTCTTTCACAGTTTGAAAAAGTGACACTGTATGCTCAAGTTATAAGCCGTTGAAGTTCTAATGCGAAAGGTAAAAATGTGGTGTCGCAAGATGACGTGGCACAATGTGGACATGGCAAGTGGACCAACTAGAAGGTGACATGTGGCAATCAATGGGTGTCCAAACACTTTGGGTGATTATTGTATTTGATAGTGTGCATGGATAAAAGCATTGTATTTAAATTTGCATCACAAAGTCCATAGATTTGAAATTACAAAGTCTGTAGATTTGAAATCCCATGACAAGTGGGATAATTGTTTTTAAAAAAAAATTGTAATTATTCATTGGTAATATATAAAAAAATTACCAATTGAGCTCTAGCCACATGGGAGAAAATAACTTGCCACATAAGCTGTGAGAAATGACAAGTCATAGGAGCTCGAGACAATGTTAAGTATTCCGCGTCCATCTACCTCGTGGAACATGAGAAGAGGGCATAGAGATAAGTGCATATACTAAAGTTATTATTTAAACCAACATCCAATGCTAAGTTGGAGCCAACCAACTAACATGATATGTTTGGTGTTGAAATCCCATAAAATGGGGGGCATTGGTAGATTCAAAGGAGGCGTCAACCCTTTTAGAAGCCTAGAGAATCATTCCACTTCTCAATGTGGGACAAATGGATAAGCAAGCACCCTAAAAGGGAGGCTGAAGACTTGAACCACCGACCTCCCATGCAAAAGAGATAGACCTTGACTACTTTGGCTACATACTTCCAAGTGTTTTGAAAGGAATGAACTTGTATTTAAAGGTAAGCTTCTGGCCGACTATATATTGGAGAATATAGACCAGTTTGTTGTATTTAGTCATTTTGGAACCCTTAGAGGCCAAACCAGAGCTTGAAGTAAACTAAAAATTTGTTTAGAATTATGATATGCTCTATGAAGTATATTAATTTGCCCATTTTGGAGAATTGGTGATGCCATTTTGAGCTAAATAGTTTTCCAATTTTGATTTAGAGAGGCCTCTGCATGTGATTCAGGTAGGTGAAGGACATGTTGAGTTAGCCAAGGTCTTTTGAAGGTCTGAAACACTATTTTTGTAGAGAGATATGATCTTTTGTTGTTTGTAAGTATTATTTTAGCTTGAAAATTTTAAAAACATTAATGGATCAGTTCGATATGAACCCGAGGATGTAGGTATTCTGAACCCCGTAAACAATTTCTATGTTTTGATCTTTGGATTCATTTTTACATTTCAGTTTCAGTTATTATTTAGATTATAAATTTGGTTTTTTAATCAGAATGCAAAATTTAATGAATTGATCATTTACGAGAAATTGGATAAAATTGAGAATTTGAAAAATCTGATGGTTTCAATGGATATTTGATGTGATCTATCAATTCACCTTTATTTCAGTTTTGAAACTTGATTTGGATAAGATTTTAATCAGATTTAATCATTCCAACATCTTCAAAGTTGAGAAATTTTTGCCTCCAATTCAGTGTAAATTTTGGAATTGATAATTTAAAAGATCCATTTAAAACATTTTTATAAAATTAGTGAAGTTCCTACTGGTGTTTATAGATCACCAAAAATAGTGGGGTCCCTATTTAGTGAAAGACATGATTGGTCCTAGAACTTACATATACAATTAAATGAAGGGCATATTTTCAAAGAACCCACTAATGTATTATTTTTAAAGAAATATTTTTCTAAAATATTTCCCTTCTTTTCATACTTCTATATAATATCCTACTAAAACTTCTTGTAGGACTTCTCCAATCACCTCACCCTTTGTAATAATCTAACTTATCCACAAACCTTAATTCCTTCCTTTGGCCCTTTGGTTTTTTCAATTCATGAGTTCCATTGTAATAGCATGGATATGACTTGATTTTCCTCATGAATACCTTTTTCTTTCATACATTGATTTTTCATACTTTTTTATATTTTAATCACAATTTTATTATTTTTCAAAGGATTTTACACCCACTTGGTTTTTTCTATATTGATTTGCAACGTAAGACCATGGATAGGATCAGGATCTCCTCACAAATACCAATTATTAATAACATTGTGTACCCACTTGGGTTTTTCTTTTATGATATGTAGTGTACGACCATGGATAGGACCAAGATATCCTCAAAAATATCATTTTTGGATTTTTTTTCACCCATTTGGGTTTATCTTTTATGAGTTTCAATGTAAGACCATGGATAGAACTAGGTTTTCCTCATTAAATTTACATACCATTTCAAACATTTTTATAGAATGCTCAGAAATGGTTAAAATTTTGTGATTCCATATTCTCATCCTCATTTTTTATTTCTTTTATGGATAAAAATTATACAATAAACTATGTAAGCATTTTTCACTACACTTCCATACATTCTTATGATAAGTAATCATACTTACCTATAATTGTATCCTCCTTTCACATGGTCACACATTTTACAATTTGAGGTAATTCAAATTGTTTCATGATAATTTCCCCTTGATTTCCCATCATTTTATTCAACTTTATATTAAATAAGGTTGATGTAAATATAACACTTTTATTTCACATGAATAAACAATACTCTTAGATACTATGCTCTCTAGTTCCTCTTTCTGAGAAACCAAGTCTCAAGTTTTCAAGAGATAGTCATTTTTTCACCTATGTTTGGTTCTATAAATCCGTATGGAGGAGGAATAGAAAATTATATCAAAATTTAAACACCAAATCATTCAAAAATAAAGGAAATGATCAAAAGGCAATATAACAATCAAAAAGTCAACATCACAATAAAATATTGTACAAAGATAATTTGAAATTAACCTAATGTCTCTCTATTAAGAGAGAATTTGAAGGTAACATAATGATTCTTCTATGGTTGATGATAAGTTTTATGTCAAGTAAAGCATGTTTTAATTCTTGAGTAAAAAGTGTCTTGAGAAGCCTAGTCTAGACTCTGTAAGAAGATATACATAGTGAAGCTTGGTAAAGTAACCAAGTACAAGCCTGTAATAGGTTGTTTATCTCTATCTGATCATGAAAGATGAGTGTTTAGATACATTTAGAAGTGTTTCAAGGTAATTTTTCAAGTTTCAAGATCTTGAGAAGCCTAGCCATGGAATAAGTTATAGCATGAAAAATCCTTGTGAGAAGGTATGAGTATAATGATTTGGTGATATGCGTGACTATATGAGGTTAATTAAGTATGAATATGAGGTTTTGAATAAGTCGTGACAGTCTCAAGGTGATCCTATAGGGGTATGACCTATATACCTAGTATGAAACAAGACCACTTATAAACCATGTTTGGCATAATGAGGCATCATGATCTATTTACAAGGAATATGAAGGTTGTTTGACATTTTTTAAACATGTGAGAAGTTATTTAATCATTTAAGTAAGGTGGAGATCACATATAAATATGTTTGAAGGTCAGTTCAAGACCTAATGATGTGTGAAGACTCAAGTGTAGTAAATAAAGATGATGATAACATGGTCTAATGAGGTTCAAGGATATATTTCCAAGGCATGTGTGAATAGATGAACATTTAAAAATGTATGTCAATTATTTTTAAGTGTATGTATGAAGGTTACAGTCATGGTTTGTAAGAGAAGGCATGAAAAGTGGTTTTGAGGTATCCCATGTGAACATAATGAAGGGTTCTCAACCTGAGGACTTTCAAGTGTTCATTAGAATGTGTAAACTTCAAAAGAAAACCTGAGTTGTTGATAAGAGATGTGTAATTATCCTAGCTAATATTTTCATGTATTATTTTTGTAAATGAAGGACAAACCTTTATGAATAATTGTTAATACCAAAAATAATGTTAACCCTCTCTAAACCTCTAATAATGACTTGATGTGAAATATGTTGATCAAAAGTGCTTATAATGGATAATTTTGGATATGAAAGATAATTTATGTTGTATTCAATTATATCAAGCACCTCCAGGTGTGATTGAGTCTTTACGTGAGTAAGTGGACCCTATGAAAAGTCTTATTTCTCATAAATTTACTATAGTAGTCAAATTTGACCAAGTCAAAGTTTCTAAATATATGAAGGTTGAATCTTGAGACTTATATTTGATGTCTATGGTGGTAATTGCGTATATTATAACCATTATTAGTGATAAAATGATCATACACATTGACCGTTACTAACAGACCTAATGATGCAAATAGTGAAAACAAGGCAAAAGTGACAAGTTGATTAGGGATGTGTTATCATGGATTAGGGTTGAATCCAAGTGGATGAAGACTTTGTTCAAAAATTTTAAGACATTCATTTTTTTAAGGAAGTTTTTTAGGTTAATGAATATGATGAAAATGTTTCTCATAAGTTGACCTATCTAATATAGATGACATAGTGAAGGTGTAAGGTTATGAGATTGGTCTACAAGACCAATATTATCATTTGACCAAGTTATATTTGTATCTAATATTTCCCAAAAATATATCACAAGATAATCTAAATTCACTTCAGGTATATGAAATTGATAATACATGTGTTGAAAGGTCATTGTCACCATGTCTGATCTTCAAGGCAAACTAGTAGTTCTAGGTAAGCAAGTTGTAGAGATGCATTTGAGACTCTACGCAATGAGTTAATTTATATAATGAGAATGATGTTTTTTTTTTTGAATTATGTGTCCTATCCATGATTTTACAAATCTTGGAATCTAGTTTAAAAGGTTGAAACATTAAATCCAAAATGGTTTATTTGGCTAAGTGAGGTCTGAGAGAAAGAAGTTCAACACATTGTTTTGAAATACTAATAATTAGCATTAAAGATTATGAATTTTTGTTGGATTATGTTATAAGGATGTTTTAAGATCATATAAATTCATTGTGTTATTGTCAAAAATTATAATTAATCAATTGAGCTTTTATTAAGCATAGAAGCCTAATTTTCTTAGCCCGTCTCGTGTTTTCAAGTGTTCATCAGAGGTCAAGTGTCCTATTAATTTTGTCTTTACTAGCCTTTGGTCTATCAAAATCCAAGTTGAGTTCATGTATGATCACCTTAAGATCCTTGTTGCGATTTCCATATCTTATGCCCTTTGATTTAAATTCTAATTGGAAAGAGAAATTTATACAAGAACACTTTAAATATGCCATGGACTTAATTCAAATTTTATACAAAGGTTTAGTCATGCTTCTTGACATGACCAAACCTTAGTCTAAAATTTGTATTTGGTCCCTTTTTATTTCTCATGGCCTTTGGTATTTTTATCTATCATGGTCTAACTAATGCTCGATCCCTTTGTTATAAAATTGATTCAAAGTCTTATTCTAAAGCTCCTACCATATTTATTAATACACAAAAAACTTAGGCTAGGACTTTATATCAAGTATTTTATATCTTGATATTCTAAATTGATTATTTTTATGTTAATTTGGAGTCAATCACATCCAAATTGATAGATCAAAATTGAATGGTGTGCATTTAATCAAGGAGATATGATCTGATGGAGTGTGTTGAGCTCATTAGCCATGATTAAAAGTTTGAGCATGCTCCCATTGATCAATGATATGTAGTAAAGCATATAGATCTTGATCAATAGTGAGAAATGGGTAAATATTTCAATGAAGCTTAGGTTGAACATATAAATGACAAGTGTCACAATTGTGTTCCATAAATTAAAGCTCTATCAAAAAATCAAAAGATCAACACAACACATTAAGATGTACACATTATGATCAATGGAGCATAGCGAGTCAAGACTTTTCAACGAAGCTATGATCAAATACGAGATCACCATATGGTGAAAGCATGTTAACCTTATATAATTGATAGAGGATAGAGTATAAAAGAGCTCTAGGACTGACAAGTGGCATGACCTTAAGGCCATGTATAGATACAGGCTAATGGAATTATACTCCTTAGATCATGATATGATAGAGTGCATTCATTTACCCAAACAAGATCCAATAATGTGATATTGATGTGGACTTTTTAATAAATATGGGATGAACATGATGGTGACACATATCACAAGCATAATAAATATTAAAATATATCTAATGGCATTCAATCCTTCAGATCTAGATCAATGGTTTGTGGAAATCCATGTAGTGATAATTAGATGGCATAAAATGAAAGGACTTTCAAAGGGAAACAATTAGTTTTTTGAAATATTGATGAATAGAAGTGATATGGAATTTCCCCATAGGTAGAGAGGTCACATTGAATATGTAAAATCTAAAGTATGTGGCCTGTAGGTGAGTCACAGTTGAACAAGGTCAATGGTTAACATTCGATCCTGGGTTTAAAAGATAAATAGAATGGTTTTTATTCAAGTAAATGAGATCAACAATGCTAGTTAAAGTTGGGCATATAAATTAGAGCTCAAGGTGATTATGTAAGTGACACATGTCCAAATTGGATCCAAGTAAGTGTCTTAGTCACTTTTAAGCCCATGAATGTCTAGATGGATTCAATGTGGTGTGTCACATGTCAATATGTGGCAATATTTGGCTTAAGAGTTAAAACTAATGGCTCATACATGGATACGAAAGAATTTAAAGAATATAATAACGTCTGTAGGCAAGACCAAAGCATATTTTTGATCATAGATCATTTTGTACATCTACCATAGATGGAGTATCTTAATGTTATTATTGTATGAGTAGGTAGTTCCATGGTGTGAATGAGAGGAAAGACATCTATCCAAGAAGTTCCAATTGTGTAAACAAGTGGTCAAGGGCATATTCAAATAGGTACACATGATGACAAAGTTTTTTCATCCTTCACCATAAAATTTCACTTTATAAATCATGTAAAAAGGCATCTCTAATCAATAAATCAAAGGGTTTGCTATAAATATTTGTCATTCATTGTAAAGGTAGTTAGAGTAATGGTTGTTCTTGAAAATGGATGAAAATTTAGGGAATGACAATGAATATTTTCTATTTGGGAGAATCTTGGTGGATTTTGAAGGGATGTTTTGTAATTTTAAAAATGGCAACTCATAGTCCTAGATTGAACAAGGTGTAGAATATATAAATAGATGACTTCTTCTCTATTACCAAGGTTGATATTAGTTGTTCATTTTCTCTAATTCTAGGTTCTATAAAAAAAATTAGGATCAACTATTATGTGTAGATATTGTCTCCCTTGCTAATGTGGTTGCAAGTGTAAAACCATTAGCAAGCTTTGAGATCATGATTATGTCTCCCTTGTCAAAAGAGAAAACTCACCATGCTTTCCCCCATGGAAGCATTCTAAAAAATTGATGTATGTAATATTTTTTTGTGAAGTTAATGGAAAATATTTTTTGTTCTTCCTATTTCCTTTTGATGAAGTGAAACAATGTGTTTTGAAAGTATTATTACCTAGATATTTAGCTCCATGCTTACTATTGGTTGTCATTTTAATCATAGATCAGAATTTATAAAACCCTTTTTGCATTACTTTAGAATATGTTGTTGAATAATTTGTTAGGGAACCCTAGGTTTATGGATTCAATGGGAAAGAGTATGTGAGATTCTAGTTTTACTGTATGGTTTTAGGGTTTCAAAATCATTTGAGTATTTGTATTTCAATGGTAGTAATGACTGCAAATTACTCCTGGTAGTTCCCAATAGCTTGCACTTGAGTTTTTTCTTCCTCTTTTCAAATAATAATGTCATGAATACTACAAGATACCTTATTGTTTAAAAACCACCAGCACATCACACCCTTTATTACAATTATCTAACTATCCTACCCTATAAATAATATACCTTTCACATACTATAAGTGTTATTTTCCCTACAAATACATAAGATCTTACCTATATAACATGTGTTTGAATAATATGCTTTGAAATCATAGTGTTATAATTTTTCATTTGGCCCATGTTGTTAAATATTCTATAGAATAAATATATCCATCGTATACCCATCTATCTTCAGTAGCTTGTATGTGATCTAGAGCATTTATTCATTCTATGTGAAAACCCTTCCTATATGGATTGAATGATTTTGGTTGTGCCCTGGTAACATTTGTGTTTTCTTATACTGATAATCCCCATTGAGGTTGAATTACAAAATATCTCCATATGATCAAGCTACCCCATATGTCCTCTCACCTTGGTTCAGGTAGAGCAGGTGTAGTAGGGAACTGACCATACCATCTATTAGTGCCTCTAAGTTTTTTTCTACATCTGGTCCATTCTTGATGGAAAACCCTACCCAAAATATAATTACATATCATCAAGTTTATCATCTTTTATTTCCATTTTATTCAAATGTGCAAGTCCATGTGAAAGAGGTGTGCAACTAGGAACAAACACCTTTTTGGCACCATTGCTAAGGATTAAATTTAGGTCCTACTTACTTATGTTATTAGGGAGCTCTTGTAGATAACTATTAGTATTTTATGTTGTGAATATTTTTGTTGTTATTTTATATATTTAAACTATCTTATCCATTGAATCTATATCACTCCACTATGGGACGTGCCTAGATTTAAGATATTTGACAATTTGACTTCTACTAAGTTTCTTGCATAGAGATGTTAAAGTTTCATGTTGGAAGATGTATTTCACCCTTTAAGAATTATCATAACAAATTTAATGTCTTTGCCTTTTATTTGATCATTAAATTTATCAAGTATATTTTCAACATGTATCACAATTAATTTGTTAACTGTCATGTTCTAGTTTTTTAATTCTAGTGTCGACTATCTACGAAATACCAGTGATTAGTTTGAATATCTACGTTAAATTTAATCTTTGATTATTTTATTATTTTCAAATCTAGAAGTATTTAAATCATCCTTCAAAGGTGACCCATCTAATCAAATTGTCTCGCCCCTAGGTATTTATCAAAAAAGAGGGAGATAAGTTTGGATGCCTATTGAAGGGAAAATATTAGCTACTAAGTAGTGATCTGATTTGAAATATTTTGATAATATTGAAACTTTTGTTGAACTTCCCATTACTGAGGAATTTCATATATCTTTTAGTCATTTTAAAACTCATAGTCCTGCTTACTACCTAGTTCCTTCTCAATCAACTGAGTCCTCTCCTAATATTGATCCACAAAGTCCCCCTCATTCACCCCTTCATATCCCTTTACCAATTGTTATATAACCTCTAATTAAACCAATCATGAGACATAGAGACCCAAATGAGAATGAACATCCTGCATTCCATGTTCCTAGATTCAGGCCTATCAATTTTTATGACATGGAAGGTTATCCTAATGAAGTCCCAAATGAAGCAAGGAAATGCCTTTCAAAATTTTAGGGGAATAATATAGTAAGTGATGATCAAAACCTAAGGTATTTTCATAATATCATTGAATATTATGAACTTGAGCATGAATATATGTGTATTAAATTATTTATGCACATGTTGGAGAAAGATTGACGAGATTGGTTCAACTCTCTTCCACGTGGATGTATTGATTCATGGGATGAAATGAATAATGTTTTTATAATCTATTATGGTGAAATAATTGATCCAAGGATCCCTTTGGTTGAGTTTGAAAATATTAAGAAGAACCCTAATGAGTTCATGCAAGACTTCAATACACATATCCGCAAACCTATGATGTGGCTACCTGAGAGCATAAGGCCTAATGATGTAACATGCTTGATAAAATATTTTGATGCTTTTCATAAGAAGGCTACATATTACTAGTGAGATAAGGCTCCCATGAGCTTATGGTTGGCATTAAATATGGCCATCCAAATTGATAAAAACATAAAAGTTATGGGAAAACCAATGAACAAGTGGGCTGATGTGAAGCTGGTCAATCATTAAAAACATCATCCACTAAGAATGCCAATCTTGAGGATACAATCAAGATTATGGCCTTCACTATTAAAGAGATGTCATACTAGCTTATTAGGGATGAGAAGGGCATACCTCATGTGTCTACCAGTCATGGGAGAGATTAAAATTTGAATCAATCAAAAAGGGGGCCTACTTTCCATAATCAAGACAATGGTAGAGGGAAGAGGCATATACATGATGAAAAAAAAAGACAGACATCAAAATAGAAGGGTTGTGAAGGAAGAACTTGTTTTATTAAATGCCTAAGTGAATGTGGTAGGTTATGACATTGATTTTGATTAGTATGACAAGTGATTCCTTCTACATCCCCCATGTGATATAGCTAAACCAAGATGAAGATGTGGATGAACCTAAGTTTGCATCATCTAGCGATGACATCATATCTACCTTCATAGAATTGTTGAGTGTTGTTACTATTGATCAATTTTGGAGTGTGGTATAAAAGGTTTGTGTCCCAAATTATAAATTTACTTTTGAGGTTAATATAGATTAGGCATATGAATTACATATTCATGATTTTGACTTTTTAGGATCAATGATGATTTAAAAAATATGATGGGGGAATCTCATCAGTTGAGGATAGACAACTACTAATTAATGTAGTAGTTTCCTAAGAAAAAGAGTATTACTTGAGAAGTAGGTAACTAGTCATTTCTCCTTTAAAAACCCCCCCTACAAATCCAAGGGTAGGGAATGCAAGTAAGGAAGCTATAAAAACTACATCATCCCTAAATGCTTCCAAAATGGCAGCTATGTCACATGTTGTTAAGCCTAGAGGTGCTTTCACTAAAAATAAAGTACCTTTTATATTTAGTATTCCTAGGGGTGTGAATAATTTAAAATAAAATCCACCTTTGAATGTTGCTACTAACCATGCAAATCCACCCTAGCCTGATTCACTTCAGACCTTAAGTGACTGCATTTTAGTTGAAGGTGTTGTTATCCTTCCACCAAATACTCCTCTTCCTCAGTATAGTATGTGTAATGGCTTAAGTGTTGAGCCAACTAAAAATCATTGTGCCACTTGTTGAATTTTTAAGAATACCTAAGCATAGGAAGAGGGCATTTAAATACTTGGAATTTAGTGACAATTCAACTAAAAATTAAATTGAATTACCTTAAATACCCTCATAAAGTGATAAAGTGTCTGAAGAGGTTATTGTACTCATTCCAAAAGTTTATTTAGGGACTGCATTAGTAGAGAGTCAGCTAAACATGGATCCATTTTATATAACCTTATTGATCAATGGTCTTATTATCCACAATTTCATGTTTAGTTTTGGTGCTTCTTGGAATGTAATGCCTCTAGGTGTCTTAAATGAGCTCATAGTTAATATTACATCAACATTTAGTAAGTTTTATGCCATGGACTCATTATAAGTTTTGGTTGTTGGACAAGTCAAAGTATTGGTAGTGCATCAAGAAAAGTATTTGAATATGGATCTGGTAGTTTTGGACTACTCACCTGATTGGGGGATGTTGTTGTCATGTAAATAGGATGCTAGCATGGGTCAAAGTGTATAAATGGACCTTTATTATGCCACCATTCCATTAGAGGGTAATATGGTTAAAATTTACAGAGGGTCGAAGATGCTACATATAAATAAACATCCAAAACATGCTCAAAATTAAGTATTGTACATAGACATTAGGCTTGGGAACTTCAATATGAATGTTGACACTAATGAACAACCCATTGCTTTTGATGTTAAACTTGATAGAAAAGGTGTAGTTTGGAAGGTGTGTTTTGATGGAGCTTACTCCAATCTTGGAAATGGAGTGCAGCTTATTTTTTATGCCTCCAATGGTAATATTTTCAAGTTTTCCTTTTAGCTATCCTTTAAGTGCACTAATAATAATGTTGAGTATGATTCACTCTTGCTTGGTTTATGGATTGACCATGAACATGGAAGAAAAATCTTGATTACCAAGGTTGATTCTGAGCTAGTGGTAAAGGAGGTCTACAATGCCTATGCCTCAAAAAATGAAAGGTTGAAACAATATAAGAATGGTGTTTGGGATTTGATTGAATTCTTTTGTGCATTCAATCTTTATTATCATGATAGAAGTTTCAATGAAAAATCTGATAGACTTGCAGGGTTAGGTACTCAATTTGACATTGCAAATACAATCCCTCTTTGTCAATATCAAGTAGAGGTGTTTGTTAGGCCTTCAATCCTAAAAAAATTTCATCAATGGCAAGTGTTTGATGATGATGAAAAAAATAATAGGTTTCTAATTTTGAAGCTAAGTTCCATAATTGGTTCATATACTTGGAATCTATTTTTCAAGTTTGTGATGGAAAAGAAACCTTGTTTGGGAAAGACATTATCCAACTAAATAAAAATATGATCCATAAAAGATTAGTAATTTTATAATAATATTTTGATGGATTAGATACAATTAATATTCAAGAGTCATTTATTTCAAAGGATATGGCTGAGTGTAATTTAGTTTCTCATAAGAATCCAAGGAAGGTTTGGTTGGGTACTCACCTAAGTGAAACTAAGAAATAGGCTTACATTAAGTACTAACAAAGTACTAGGATTGTTTAACATGGTCTTATTGTAAGTTGAAAGTGTATGAAATTAGAATTACATGATGCATAAGTAATTAATCCTAGATTGGATAAGATAGTGCAAACCTACACTTCTAATTGGGTATACACTTGTTAAGCAGGAGCATGACCAATATGGGGATCTGTTAGACCCAATTAGGGGATCACTTGTATCACTTGTCACAATACATCATACTAGTAAGGGTTCAAAAGCCTAAAGTATAACACAATAATATAATAACCCTAAAATATTCCTATGATTTTATAATCACTTATGCTAATAAACAAGAAAGTGAACTATTCTAATAACAATAAAATTAAACTAATCTAGTGTGCACCGAATCTTGTGGCACAAAGTGGGGGTTAGAACAAAGTAAATAAATAACAACTAAATTAAACATGAATAGTAAATATATACTCATGTCAAAGTATATAAAATCCAAATACATGGAATATAAGAATACATACTTCATTATCTATCTACTCTTACAAAGGAGAAATAAAGTTAGGAATACTTACCTTTGAAGATGAACCTTCCAATCTCAACCTCTCCCTCAGACAAGGTGTTTCATAAGATATTATTTTTGCTTGTAAGGATAACCAAGATAAATCATCTCTAGGCTACATGACCTAGCTAAGCATCCAAAAATATTCTCCACAATAAAAGATCAAAGCTCTAAAGAAACTATTCAACCCTAAAGCTTTATTCCTCAATTAGAATGGTCAATAAGCAGATGTTTGTTCACACTTATTCACTTAATTCTTTGTTTTATTTTGACTCTTATGAAATGGTGGTAAATGGAATTGTATATATAGTAGTAACTTGCCTAAAAACTATTCAAGCATCTTGATTGTACTAGGTCAACTGGGTCGACATAGTACATTCTTAGGTTAATGCCTAAAGTTTATGCCAGGTCAACTGAGATGCAAACAAGTCAAAATAGCTAAAGTGTCCCTAGAATACACTAGCTCAACTAGGTTGACCTAGTGTAATGAATAGGTAAAAAGGGTAATAAAGCAAGAAATGAAGGAATAATTCATGATAATGACTAAAATGGATTGGAAAGATAAGAACAAGCCTAGGGTTTATGGTTTTAGGTAGCTAGTGTGTAGATAGTAAAAGGAGTAATAATCTTATGAATCACTAATGGTCTATCCACCCCTTTTTTGATGCACCCTTTAAGGCATGTACTTAGAGAGTTTAAGACTTGATAGGTTTTTACAAGATAAAATGTGTCAGTAATCAATAAAAGTTTGAAAATATTATGTGTACACATATTCCCTAGTCGAAGCTCATCACATGTCATGTAAGTGCAACACAAGATGGTGCTTTGGAGATAGAACATGATAACACATAATGCTAATTCCAAGTAAAGTGTAATAAGAAGTAAATAAGATAAATGAAAGGACATAATTGAAAAAGCATACCTTTAACTTACATTAGTGTAATATATAAAGAAGTAGATGAGAAAAATGAAGGTGTCCAATGTATAGTACACTAGGTGAACCTGTAGAAGTTAGTGAAAAAAATAGACAAAAATAGAATTTTTGAAAATAGGCATGTAATGGTTAGATTGAGATTTTAGGAAAATTTGGCAAATGAGAATTGGTAAGGCAAGGTTTAGAATATTTTAAAAATATGGAAAATGAATGAAAAGTAATAGAAAATAAATGACAAATGATGGCAAATGAATGATAAAAAAATGATAAAAAAATATTGAAAGTGAATGACAAATGATAATAAAACACTATAAATCACATTACAAAATATGTAAAACATAAATGGCAAAAGAGAATCTAGAACATACTAAATCGCATTAAGAAAAATGTTAAACATGAATGACAAATGAAATATCAATGCAAGAAAAATCTAAAAAGTATAGGTAAGAAGGTGAAAAAGAAAGCTCATGTAAGATAGGCATGAAAGAGTCAAACCTAAAGAAAAATATGACAGCATTTTGAATGAAATGAAATTCAAGGTTTTAGACAAACATGAAGAAGGAATATAGAAAGAGAAATATGTAATAATGGAAAAATAAGTCTAGACTCAGCTATCCACAACAAAAAGGTAGTGAAATAATGGAAAATGAAAGAAAAGTTTGATCCATAGGTACTCAAACATGTTTTTTTACCCTAAGGATAGATAAAATTGAAACAATGTACTTCTAGCATGTTTTTAAGATGTGAAGAATAAGGAATAAGAGAAGAGGGAAAATATATTTGGAATCATAATTTGGATATCAAGGGGGGAGTTGAAATGGGTGGAGGGGATAATGAAGGAAAAACCAAGGTAGATATAACTCTTTATCAAAGTCAAGATCCTCAAAATAGGTTTGTCAAAAAAAGAGGACTTTTGACCTTAAGGAATATGAAGAACTTCTCTTAGCAACACAAGTCTTGGGTAAATAAATGGAATATATAGATCATCCCATGAAGGCTATATGCATGAAAAGTAAAATGGACCTACCTCCCCATGATGTGTTCCTCATTCTTCAAGACCCCTTATAGAACCATCAATCTACTGTGAAGATTGGGTATTTATGTGAGAAAGTAGGTAGCACCATAAAGTTTTTTTGAAATTCGTTATTCCAATCCACTGGCCTATCGTATCCCAAAGGAATTCAGCTCTATTTGAATCCAACTGTGGAGTTTGAGATTCTATTAGAGATAGGAGATGTACTTGCAATCACATCTTTTGGTGTGAATTTTAATTTTAATATTTGTATGCTACCTTTTATATATCATTTCCTTTTGTTTCAAATGATTTATATTTTAACTTTATTTTAATGCCTTTTTCATATTCCTCCTCCATATGGATTTATAAAACCAAACATGGGTGCTAAAGATGACTTTCATTTGAGAACATTGGACAAGGTTGCTAAGAGAGAGAATACTTCAAATAACATGGGGTCTAAGAGTCTTGTAAATCCAGGTAAAATAAAAGTGCTCACTTGACTTTGACCATGCTTTATCTAATGTGGAGGTGAAAGAAAAGGGGAAGTAAAGAGGAAATGACATGTGGAATAATTTGAATTACCTCAAATTGAAAAAAAAAATGTGACAAAAGGCAAAAAACAATGGATATAATGACAATAAAGTATGATTCCTTATCATAAGAATGAGGGAAATATAGGAAAACATGATAACATATATTTTTATGTAAATTTTGTCTAGAAAAAGAGGCAAAAGCTAAAGTTGAAGAACAAGGATTAAGAACATGAAAAAAATGGTAATTTTATGAGGAGGGCTAGGTCATATCCATGGTCTTGCAAATAAAATCATAAAAGAGAGACCCATGAGGGTGATAAGAAGTAATAAGTGAGGGAGACTTTATACAAATCACCTCACAAATAAAAACACAAAGGATGCCAAACTAACATTGGCAAGTAGTAAAATGAAGAAAAATAAGTAAAAAGGATGTTAATTTTGTGAGGGGTGTTGGGTCCTATCCATAGTCTTACAAAGCAACTCACAAAAGAGAAACCCATGAGGGTGCCAAAAGATAAATGTAAAAAATAAATAAAGGGGAAAAAATGATCATAAATATAATAAGGAAAAAAATTACATAAAGAAAATACAAAGAATAAAAGAGATATATAAGGACAAAACTAAAAACAAATGCCAAATATGATGTATAATAAAATGAAAGAATGTAAATGAAAGTAATGATGCTTAGGAAAGTGAAACTTAAAGAAGTAAGAAAAATGCACAAAAACAAAGAAACATGAGATAAAAAAAAACAAGTAAAATCTATGTTAACATCTATATCAAAGATGAGCATGTGAAAGACAAGTCTATAAGTCTTAGAATGTTTATTGAATCTAGATGTGTTTGTTATTATGCATTGTATAATAAGAGTAGGCATCACAATATCCCCCAAGGATAAGTGAATGTAGGGATGGGCATCACAAGATGCCTTGAATTTTTAATGGATATATGGATGGGCATCACAAGATGACCCAAAGTCTAAAGGGACATGTGGATGGGCATCACAAGATGCCCAACATGTGAGTTGGAGTGAGGTAATATTGAACCATTAGAATGATTTGCATTGGATTGATAAGCGCATTTGGAAATAGGTAAATGTGTTGGTTTTTTATATTTTAAAGATTTTGAATGTGACATATGATGTGTAAAAGAAGTATGAGGAGATAAAGGAGGACCATGTATGATATGATTTGGAGTATGCATTTAAACTAGGTATTTTCTTGGTTCATGTTGCCTAAGAGGTTGAAGTTTAATGGATGAGAGAACATGTTTAAATTTATTCATGTTAGTTATCCTTTCCTTATTGGTATAGGAAGAAGGATCAACTATTATATGAACAAAATTAGCAGGTGGGGTATAGGTATGGGATGTTGCATTAATTTTTATTGATCCAAAGTTAGTAATAGTTAATACTTAGTATTTTACTTTGTTAAGTTTTGTTAATAAATTGTTCGTTTGTGGGAAAGTTGGTTTTAACCCAAAACCACCCATGAAAATCCTATAAATCTTTTCACGTGATTTGTAAATAAAAAATGAATATAATGTAATTATAATTTTGTTAAATAATTGCTTTTACAATGTAATTTTTTCATTATTTTCACTATAACTTGGGCCATTAGCGGTATCAGAGCATGGTGTTTGAAGCATGGTGAAAATCAAGTGGGTAAGAGATGAATTCCAAAAATGGTATGCCAGTAAAATTATTTTTTTGTTTGATCTAAAGTTTAGAATTTGGAAAATTATTCAATCTTTTTTTGATATGTTTCTGAGCAATTGAAGATCACATTTCAATTCCAAACATTTGGGATTTTTTTTCAAGTTGGAAAATTAAATTATATAGCCCATATGGCCATTTGTATATCTTTTTCAACCTGAGAAATCCTTTATGCGTATGTAAAATGGTTTCAACTTCTATTCAATCAATTTGTTCAGTTTCTAGTCTATTTTAGAGATTTTAAAGACCATTTTTCAATCCATATTAGATCTTGGAGGTTATTCAAGATCAGATCTATAATTGTACAAAATGAATTTGTAGAAGTACGACCTCCACAACATCTTATTTTATCAAAAATCAGATTTTCTTTATCAAACGTTTCTTCGAAAGTCTTAAATGGATCTATAAATGCATTTGTATGGCCTTGTCAAATCTTGTACAGCCTAGTGGAGTTGCTAAAAAGTTCTAATCATTCATAGATTAGCAATGGCATTAAGAAACTTCAACATGGCATTGGAATATTGAGAGAAATAAAAGATTTCACTTTTATAAAGTTTTAAATATAGTTTGATAAAAAATAGGGTTTGGTGGGTTCTACAAAAGACTTGGAAATATTTAGGTTTTATTTTAAAAAATTACTTTCAAGAGATTTTTTTTTCTCAAAAGTACCATTTTTTTTAAAAAAGAGGTCATTTGAATTAACTAAAAATCAAGAAAATCTGTACCTATTATGACCATCTCTACCATATTTTGAACACACGATCATATTATTTTGCAAACATTACTTTTTTGGAAACTAGACTCAAATCAATTTCCAATGAGTATAAGTAAGGAGAAGTCCATCATGTTTTTATTTGAAATTTTAATCCCTTTAAACTAGAAAATTTTTATGAACTGGTATTTTGAGGGGGTCTACCTAGCCTAACAAAGAAGGAAAATTTGAAAATATCATATCTTATGTATACAGTGACCAAAATCTTCTTATGACTTCTCATTTTTCATGGAAATGGATTTTTAAGAGCATTGGTGCAAGTAGGTTTTGATTCTGACATGTGTAAATATGATTTTCTACATACTTTGTATAATTTATGCATTGTAATGAAATCGAGTGCATTTTTAGTGGAATACGACACCCCAATTTTTTCTCAAATAGGAAAAATATGTTATATACATGAAATAAATATTATAATGATGTGTCCCACCACTTGTGTGGTCGAGGATGATGGTATTACATTTTGACGTTTACAGGTCCCTGAAGATCTAACAAGCTAAAATAGAGCATAGTGGAGGTTGGAGGATCCATAGAGGTTAGAGGATATTTTCCCTTCTCTACTTTTTTATTCACTCATAGTCTGGATTCACTACTAGAATAGTAAATTTTTGGCTTGTGTACTTTAATTTCATAGATGTAGTGATGATATGATCTTTGATGTGGAGCATTTCAGTGATTTGTACATAGTTTATTTGTTACATGGTTTCTCACCTCTCACCTGATAAGGGGATAATATATAGCATATTCGATTTTGATCAGTTGTTGGTGATGTGTGGTATGAGTCAACATTATGTTTCTAGCTTTTAAGTGTTGAGAAAAGGCCTGTAAGAGATGTTGGTGATTGTTGGACATCATTTTGAGATGTCCCATACATAGTATAGAGGATAGTGACTTATTGGATAGATTCTGTGTGAGGATCAATGTAGTTGGATAATGTGTGATCATGTTCTACTATAGTGAGGGGATGATTAGGATGTGATTAGTCTAAGATGCATAGTGTACCATTCATACTTGTGGTAGAGTCTGATTGGATGATTCACAGTTCATTGCTCCAATCTTTCTCTACCCCTTTGGATCAAGGGGAGTTTGTTGGATTAATTTATATTTATCCAAAGTTAGTAATAGTTAATACTTAGTATTTTACTTTGTTATGTTTTTTCAGGATCCCTACTCCTTAAGAGTACACTTGATTACCTTTGTATAAGCAAATAAACATGAAATTAAACCAGAAGTAAAATGTAACTAGAATTCAAAAACAACACAGAATATGAGAGACAATACAATCTTGTATTAACAATCTTCTAGAATACAATGAAGAAATCACACTCTTCCACACCTCTTGGGCATACCAATAATTCTCCCTCAAGAGTTATCTCTCTCTCAATTACAAACCAACAATCAACTCAATATCAAGTTGTTACCACCAGTCAGTAACAATACTGCCAGTACCACCACCGAGTAGACCCCGTACTCCAAGTAGATCTCCTTGATCTTGCTCCTTGTTGTGTTGCAAATCTCCTTGATCTTGCTACCCCATAGATCTCCTTTGACCTTGCACGTACACACACACACACACACACACACACACACACACACACACACACACACACACACACACACACACACACACACACACACACACACACACACACACACCTACCTGTAAATCAACTGACCTTACCATGTAGATCTTCTCCCTGATCTTGCACAACCTGCAGATCATCCTGGTCTTACACACTTGTAGACCCTCTAGATCTTACACACCTAGAAGAACCCTTGTCCTTGCCTTTGCAAGTCCTTATGATTCTACACCTGAGGATCCCTTGTTTGATCCTTCACTTACACTTTACAATACAGCCCCATGGGTCTCTTAAATAGATCCCATACAAACAATAATTAGACTTCCTAATTACAATAATTAGAAACGTAGACTCAAGACTAAAATTAGTCTTTTACATGCAAATTGACTATATGTCTAAAATTAGACTAGTTCTGGAAGCGCATGCAAATGCACGTACACACAGGTTGCCGATGTCGGTTCCTATCTGACCAATGTCAGCCGACCCCTAACCAATGTCTGTTGCTCTGCACACTGAATATGACCGACGTCAGTTGGCCTACCGACATCAGTTGCTCTATAACTCAACAACCTCCTCCATTTACATCAGTGAAGCTTTTAGCTCCACAACCTAATAATCTCCCACTTAGAGATAAATAGTTGCACATGTACATGTACCTGTACATCCTCTAATTTTGTTTCCTAGCTTGTATCCCTCTTCAAGTTCAATCTTGAAGACCAATAGAAGTTGAATGAGGATTCAACTTCTCCTTTGTTCCCAGCTTTGTTAACATTTTTGTAAGGTTCTTAGCCGTATGGATCCATTCCAGCTTCAACTCACCATCCTCCAATACCTATCTAATGAAGTGGTACCTAAGCTATATATATTTGGTTCTTGAATGAAAGGCTGAATCATTTTCAAAATGAATTTCTCTTTGACTATCAGTATACAATCTGCAACTCTCTTGCTCCTTTCCCAACTCTTCCATGAACCAAGTCATCCATATCATTTCCTTGCTAGCCACTATGACTACAACAACCTTCTACAACTCTGAAATCCAGCTAATCATCATTCCACCAACAGTGAACACATATCTTGTGGTGCTTCTCCTATCATCCAAGTAACCTGCCATATCTAAATCTACATACCCATGTAGAGAAGTGCTTGACCCTGCATAGCATGAATCCCTACTGCTGGTCCCTCTCAGATACCTGAGAATCCACTTAACTATTTTCTAGTGATTTTTTCTTGAATTGGCCATAAACTTGCTAACAACTCCCACTGCTTGGGTAATATCAGGTCTAGTACACATGTACTCAACCTCATCATGTGATTTGGGACACTGTTCTATGAACTGTCCATCCATAGGTGTGCTAACCAGTTCTGTATCTTACATATTGAACCTCTCCACTACCTTATTCACATAACCATCTTGAGACAACATCAACCTATGACTTTCCCTATCTCTAGAAAAACTCATGCCAAAGATTTCTGCTCTTGAATCCTTCGTGGCACACCACTGAGCTACTTTTACCATTAGCTCAACAAATCCTTTCATGTATGAACCTACAACCAGCATAATCATCCACATACAGCAACAAGATAATGTAGCTAATATTATCCATCCTGGTAAAATAAACATAATGGTCACATTGACATTGACTAAAGCCATGCTTTGGCATACACCTGTCAAACCTTAAACACCATTGTCCTATAGCCTACTCAAAACCATATAACCTAGCCTTCTATCTCACCTGTCCATTCTCTCATTTCTTTAACGTATAAATCCATTCATCTTTTAGTGCTTTCTTTTTGGCTGGCAACTCTACCAAATCTCCCAGTTGGTTCTCTTCCAAAGAATTCATGCCATGCTCCCACTGTTTCCTAGATCCTACCCTTTCAGTCCTCCATATGGGCGTTTGAGACTCCTTGATAGCTTGATGTCTGCCCAAAATCCATTCTGATAGTGACCGATCTCGGTCACCTCTGGGTGACCTTGGTCTGCACCTGACCAATGTTGATTCCACCTAATCATCGATGCCAGTTCCCTGACCGACATCGGTGTCCACCTGGTCACCAACGTTGGTTCCATGACTAACGTCGGTATCCACCTACCCAAAACCATCGACTCTGATTTGCACATGATCGACATTGGTACCTTCTTGATTGACGTCGGTTCTCACCTGACCAATGTTGATAACTATGTTTTCCTATGAGTGATGATTTTTACCTGCAAGCTCACTTTGGATCATAACCTTGTCCAAACCAACACTGCCCTGCTCAAAATTATTCAGCCCCTTGAGCTGATCTCTGTCCATCATCTCCTCCATAAAAAACCAAGGCTTTCTAGTTCTTAAGTTTGTCAAAGACATCAGACTTCCTCTTAAGAACATACATCCCCTTCTTATTCATGTGACCAAGCCTATAGAGCCACATCTTTGCATCTACATCTAAAGTAGATAAACTAGAAGGAGAATCAGTAATACAAGTAGATAGATAAAGAGTACCTACTTTCTTACCACATGCTAATTCAAGTGCACCCTTGAAAACTTTCCAAGATTCTACTGTGAGAGTAACTGTGCAACCCTCATCACCCAACTTTCCTATAGAAATCAAATTCTTCTTTAGGACTGAGACATGCATGACCTCCTTCAACACCCATGTGTTTCTCATCTGCAATTTCAGTTGCACTTCCCCTTTGCCAACAATTTGACAAGGCTCACCAACCCATAAATAAATCTTTCCAAAGTCTCCATGGATATAATCATGGAAAAATACTCTATTTGGGGTTGCATGGAAAGAGGCAACAAAATCTAAAACCCAAGATTCTAATTTATCCAAGGAACATACAAGAGCATCATGTGTAACAATACCTGCAACATCTGCTTCTTCATTTCCTTCATGCTAATCTTCTTTCAACCAACAACCTCCCTTTACCTACCCTTTCTTTCCATAATTTAGTAATTGATCATTCTTGCCATTGAATTCCTCCATTCTTAGTGTACTTTCTTCTACCATTACTTTACTCCCACTCAATCAGAAACCCCTGAGAGTGACCTATAATCAACAAACACTAACCTGCTCCGAACCAGGCTCTGATACCAATTGTCAGGATCCCTACTCCTTAACAGTGCACTTGATTACCTTTGTATAAGAAACTAAACATGGAATTAAACCAGAAGTAAAATGTAACTAGTATTCAGAAACAACACAGAATATGAGAGACAATACAATATTTTATTAACACTCTTCTAGAATACAATGAAGAAATCACACTTTTCCACACCTCTTGGGCATACTAGTAATTCTCCCTCAAGAGTTCTCTCTCTCTCAATTACAAACCAACAATCAACTCAATACCAAGTTGTTGTTACCACTAGTCAGTAACAATACTACCAGTACCACCACCGAGTACACCACGTACTCCAAATAGGTCTCCCTGATCTTGCTCCTTGTTGTGTTGCAGATCTCCTTGATCTTGCTACCCCACAGATCTCCTTTGACCTTGCACACACACACACACACACCTGTAAATCAACTAACGTTACTTACCATGTAGATCTTCTCCCTGATCTTGCACAACCTGCAGATCAACCTAGTCTTGCACACTTGTAGACCCTCTAGATCTTACACACCTGGAAGAACCCTTTTCCTTGCCTTTGCAATTCCTTATGATTCTACACCTGAGGATCCCTTGTTTGATCCTTCACTTACACTTTACAATATAGCCCCATGGGTCTCTTAAATAGATCCCATACAAACAATAATTAGACTTCCTAATTACAATAATTAGAAACGTAGACTCAAGACTAAAATTAGTCTTTTACATGCAAATTGATTGTCCGTCTAAAATTAGACCAGTTCTAGAAGTGCATGCAAACGTACGCACACATAGGTTGCCAACATCAGTTCCTATCTGACTAATGTCAGTCGACCCCTAACCGATGTTAGTTTCTTTGAACACTGAATATGACCGACGTTGATTGGCATGCTGACGTCAATTGCTATGTAACTCAGCAACCTCCTCCATTTGCATTAGTGAAGCTTTTAGCTCCACAACCTAACATGTTTTTTAATAAATTTTGGTTCACGTGAAAGTTGGTTTTAACTCGTAACCACCCATGAAAAGCCTATAAAGCTTTTCATGTGATTTGTAAATAAATAATCTATATAATACAATTATAATTTTGTGAAATAATTGATTTCACAATGGAATTACTTCACTATTTTCATTGTAACCTAGGCCATCATGGGATGATTGTTATTGTTCATTAGGTAGTTGATGTTGATGTGATTGTGGTTCTTGAGATTGATTTTGAGAAGCTTGAAGATAATATTGATAACGTTGTTTGGTAAGAATATCAATATTTAAATATGGAACAAGCAAAGAAGAAATAAGAAATCAATGAATATCATGACAAGACTCATGAGAATGACCTATATTAGCATGCCACCAACAAAATTTATCTAGATTGTACCATTTTGGAGGAGGTTTAGATGGATCAAATATCATGGGTTTATGTAGTGTTAATTTCATCATAAGTTGTTCTAGACTCAAGGGAGGGTTGTTGGGATAAAAATTGATTGAATTAGATGCTCCATTTTGAGGTTGGGGAGGCTTGGATTAATTAATAGTATGAGAATCAGAATGAAAATATGCTTTATTAGTTGTTTGAGGTGTTTCAAATTGAGTCATAAGAAAGTCTTATCTTTTCACTTGGTCTAAGGCTTCTAAATTTTTAGGTGAAAAAATTCAAACTTTGTATTGAAGGGAAGGTTTAAGAGCAGTGACAAATAGTTTTAAAAGAGTGTCATCATTCATGTTATTGTCCACTTTATGAGCAAGAGACTTCCATTACTTGATGACAGTATGAACATATTCATCAAGAAGTTATTTTTCATTGATGAAATAGCTAAGCTAATTTTTAGGAAAGTCATCACATTAGAATTCCTTCACTACAACATTGACTAAATCATGTAGTTATGAGATGGAATGTCTAAGAAATTGGTTGCACCATTCAAGAGCATCACCAATGAAGGTTTTGGCTAAGAGCTTGGTGGTATCAAAGTTGTTAGTATGGACCCATTCCTTATAGAGATTACTAAAATACTTAAGAAAGATAGTAGAGTTCTTAGTCCCATTATATGTGATAGTTGGAGAAATATTTCCAATATCTACGGATGAAATAAATGGGGCTAAAGGCTCATTTTGAAGATGTTGAAGCATTTTTTTATTCATTGGAGGTTGAGGGATGATATTACCATTAGCATCTCTAAGAGGAGGAGGGACAAATTTTTGATTTTGTTGAGACATGATAACTTTATGTGGTTGACTAATTATGTTTCATAAGTGTTGTTGCATGCTCATCATTTGAGATTGATTAGAAGTTTGCATGATGTTCATTTTTGTATGACTTGTGCAAGAAATTGAGTTCTATCAATAGGTGGATTAGTGTTTGTAGGAGGGGTATTAGTGTTGATAAGAGAAGGATTATTAGTTTTGGTGGGAGGAATATTCTTTTTAGGGGGAGGATTCCCAAAATTGGTATTAGTTGTCTTATGTGTGGTAGAGGAAGAAGGAAGCTTAGTCAAGCCACCATTCTTATGAGGAGTGTAGATAGTATTATCATCAAGGTTTTTGAATATTTGGGAACCATCTAGATTATAAATTTGATTAGTATGATTTGGTGAAAGATTCCAAACATTGGTATTGGGAAGGGGATTATGATGAAGGATCTCAACTACATTGCATTGTGTAGTGAGTGGTTTAGGCTTAGGAGAAGGGGATGGAAGAAAATGGATAGTTTCATTGGAAGTAATGAAATAAGTGATGTTATTATCCAAGTACTTAATAATACAATTTTATTGACTAAGAGAAGGCTAAAAATATGTCATCATGATGAAACAAGACTAGATAACCACACAAAGAGATTAAGAAGTGACTAGAAAATAGTACTAGGTTGACCTACTGCAAAAATAGGGATTGTAAAACTATATAGGCTCAACCAAGTCAATCTATTATAGTGTAAAAAGACTGGAAAAAAAGTCAAAAGAGGCTTAAAATATTTTTAGGTTGACCAAGTTGACCTAGTATAGTGCATAACGGTTGAAAAAGATACTAGGTTGACAAGGTCAACCTAGTACAATAAATAGGGGTTGATTTCTTATTTAGCTTATATATTTAGTTCTAACTATCCATTTTACAAATAATAAATTGACTTGGATTCATGATGATGTAGGAATATGATAAATTTCATAGAAATTATGAAATAACAGAGAATGAGGTCTACTAGGTCAACCTAGTTGATTGTGCTATAGTAATTTTAAAAACTATAAACTGTGAAAGGAAAGTATAGAAATAGAAAGATATATAGAAGTAGAAACTAACCTGAGTGGTTTAGAGATGAAAATGAATAATATTGATGATCTAAAACCTTGGATAAAACTAATATAATCAATAAAACTAGGTCAAGCTGGTCGACCAAGCTATACAGTAACCCGGTGTAAAAGCTAGATAAGTAATAAAAATGCACTAGGTCAACCTGGTCAACCTAGTAGGTTGAACTAGAAGTTTGAAAATGTACTAGGTCAACTTGGTCAACCTAGTAATTTGGAAACTTGAAAACCTACACAAATATAAATAGATGGGTAAACAAAATTGATCCATTAGGTCAAAATATATGATAAAAATGATGGAAAAATAATGAAATAAATGAGATAATAGTAGAGAAATATAGAAAGCAAATGATTCACATTGGTTTCACTAGAATGTATGAAATTGGAATTTCATGATGTATAATGAATTAATATTGGATCAGATAAGATACACAACACCTAAACTTCTAATTGGGTCAACCAAGCTATACAGTAACTTGATGTAAAAGTTAAAAAAAGTGTTGAAAATGCATTAGGTCAACCTAGTCAACCTAGTAGATTGAATTGGAAGTCTAAAAATGTACTAGGTCAACCTAGTCAACCTAGTAGTCTAAAAAATTGAAAACCTACACACAAAGATAAATAGATGGGTTGATAGAATCGATTCTAATAGGCCAAAATATATGATAAAAAGTATGACAAAAAAATGAAATAAATGAGATAATAGTGGACAAATCTAACAAGCATTTGATTCACATCAGTTTCACCAAAATGTATGAAATTAAAATTTCATGATGTACATTGAATTAATATTATATCAGATAAGATAGATAACACCTACACTTTGGATTTGGTATACACTTGTTAAGCAGGAACGCGACTAATATGGGGATCTGCTAGACCATATTAGGGGATCAATTGTATCACTTATCATAACAGATCATGCTAGGAAGGGTTCCAAAGCATAAATTATAACAAAATCACATAATAACCCTAAAATATTCCCATGATTTGATATTCACTTATGTTAATAAACAAGAAAAGTCACCTAATCTATTATGTACCAAAGCTTGTGGCACAAAGTGGGGGTTAAAACAAAACAAATAAATAACTAAATTAAACATGCATAAGAGACATATAGTCACATCAATGTGTATAAAATCATAATACATGGAAGAGAAGAATACATACTACATTATCTATATACTCTTACAAAGGATAAATAAAGTTAGGAATACTTATCTCTGAAGATGAACTTGCCAAGTTTCAACCTCTCCCTTGGCCAAGGTGCTTCATAAGAGATTGTTATGGCTTTTAAGTATAATGAATATAAATCAGCTCTAGGTTACATGACCTACATAAGCATCCAAAATAATTCTCCACGAGACAAGATCAGAGCTCCAAAGAAACTATTGAACCCTAAAGCTTTATTACTTAAGTATAATGGTCAATAAGTAAATGATTATTTACACTTCTTCACTTAATTCTTTGCTCTCTTTAAAATCTCACTAAATGATGGTAAATGAACTTGTTTATATAGTATTAACTTGCCTAAAAAACATTCAGACATGTTAGGTATAGTAGTTCTACTGGGTCGACCTAGTACATTCTCAAGTTAATGTCTAAAGTCTGTGTTAGATCAGCCAGGATGCAAACAAGTCAAAATAGCTAAAGTGTCCCTAGAAGACACTAGGTTGACCTAGTGTACCATATAAATAAAAAGGGTAATAAAGGAAGGAATGAAGGAATAAAGCATGATAATGACTAGAATGTATAGGAAAGAGAAGAACAAGCCTGGGTTCATGGTTTTAGGAAGCTAGTGCATAGATAACAAGTGACAAAAGGAATAATAATCTTAGAAAGAATCGATGATCTACCCACCCCTTTCTCAATGCACCCTTTAAGGCATACACTTAGAGAGATTGAGAATCGATAGGTTCTTTCAAGATATGAAGTGTCAATAATCAGTAAAATTTTGAAAATATTATGTGTATATAGAAATCATATAGGGAAGACTTGTTCTAACATGTCATCCCATTCCAACATAATAACAAGCCTTTCAGGAATAAATAGAGACCAATTAACCCTATCCTGACCACTAAGATGTGAGATGAGTTAAAAAAGCTAAGGGATGGTGGTATAATTCATCCCATTACGTATTCATCATGGGTTAAAAATTTAGTCTGTGTGAAAAAATGGTGACATCTGCTTGTGTCTAGATTTCTAAAATTGGAAAAGGCTTCTTTAAAATATAATTATTCCCTACCTAATATGTAAAACCTATTGTACTATGTTACAATATCATAGATTTTTTCCACTTTATGTGGATTCTAAGGATATAAATAGGTTGTAGTAAAGGAATCTGAGAGACCCAAAACCACATTTACAATGCCTTGTGGCATGTATGTATATATGATGATGCCTTTCAGGTTAATAAATGTTGGTGCAATGTTTCAGAGATCTATGGATGTTTATTTTGTAATGATGATTAATAAGTTTATATTTATGTATCAAGATGATATTATTGTGTACTCTAAAACTATAGAAGAACATTTAAAGCATCTAGAGAAAGTGTTGATTAGATTTAGGGAGTTTGGCATTTTTCTCAATCAAAAGAAATGTCACTTTGGAGTATAAAATTTCAAGTTTATAGGGGATATAGTGTCCAAATATGGTGTAATAATTGACCTAGATAGGGTAGAATCCATTGACAAAGTGCCCATTCCACCATGCAAGAAGGAAATTTAGTCCTTTCGACAAATTAATTTTGTATGAATGTTTGTGTCCAACTTTACATAGATTATTCTACCTATTACTTCCATGTTAAAGAAGGACCTAACCATCAAGTGGGAGGGAAAAGATATATAAGTATTCCATAACATCAAATAAGATTTAAATTCTTCCCCTATCTTGACTAGCCATGATTACACTAAGCCATTTTAGATTTTCTCTTTTACATCATATAACATTATTGTTATTATCCTATTGTAAAAGAATGATGATGATAATGAGTGGCCAATATCTTTATTTATCAAAGCTATGCAAGGTACTAAACTAAATTACACCATCATATAAATATAAGCCTTCACTCTCTTGAAGGTTGTTGAAGCATTCAGACCTTATATTTTGAGTTTAAATATTGTTGCTTATGTCCCAAATACCATGGTAAAAGACATCCTAACTCAGACTGAAGTCTCCAACAAGAGATGTGTTGACCAAATTTGACCTTGTAGTTCATATTAGGACCCCTATAGGTAAAAAATTGATTTTTAGATGTTTTAAAGGGTATAATATTATTTCATAGGGTGTATTATATATCTTTTGATGTCATTTAATGTTATATTATCCTTGGTCTTAGTCATTTTAATCAATATGTCATTTTGAGTCATTTAGAAGGCTTTTAGGAGTCATAAATGTAAGTGGTATGATTTTCAAGGTGCATAAGTGTCATATTTTCATTTCAAATATCAAATAATTTAGATTCCCTATTAATAATGTCAGTTCATCTAAAAATTACAAGTTGCCTAAATGAAAATTAGGAAATGAACTGATAGAGGAAGAGTTTGGCACTTATATAACATATGAGGTAGTGTGACACATGGGAGAAGGTTGTGAGATAACTCTTAAAATTATTCAAACTCATTTACATTATTTACATCCTCTATAATTCCATTTTTGATCTAAAATCATTTTGATCCTTCTTTGCCCTTTTAGACACACTGAAGTGGTCAACATATTCATGTTTGGTATAGAAAGTTACAAAAGTTTTAGACCAAATGCCTTTGAGAGGTGAAATTAAACTTATGGAGATCCATTTCCATAACAATATTTCAAATATTTGTCATCTATAACTTATGAACCATCTATAACAAGTTGACTCTATTTTTTTGTTTGCCAAATTATTCACCCTATAGGTTTTGTTTTGATTTGGATAATTTTTATAATCTAGTTATTGGAATTGAATCCAGAGGACATGTCAACCCTTACCTCATGTTATCCATGATTTTTTTACTGTTTCAAGGTGTTTTTATATGTAAATAATCTTAAGTTGTAAAAGGAAGCACTTTTTTATTTTATATGTAAATCATCTTATGTTTGAAAAGGTAGCACTTTTCTGTGCAACAAGTAGGATTCTACCATTTTCAAGAGTTTCATGATTTGATGGTGACTTTAATAAGTTTTGATAGGGTTTTCACTATGTTTATGATGTATTCTTGGCACCCTTTACCATTCAATCTCTTTCTCCAATCAATCTCCATGAGAGTGCAGTCATAGAGTGCCATACAATTAATTACCATAAGACTACCATACATAGTCAACCAGGTGTGCTATGCAAAGCTCTAAACCACATCCATGGGGTTATTTTTGAGTTCATAATATGCTATACTTAACCTTTTTGACATGAATAGTCAACCTAGGTTCCTCAAATTTCTATCCAATTAGTTCTGATAACTAAAACCCTTATATAACTAGGATTCCTATAGAGGGTTCATCCATAGCCATGATGATTGAGCCCTAACCATGTTATAAAAGAGAAGTTAAAGGTTCTGAATATATGAGATATATTATATCAACATGAGGTATTTTGGTGAGATTTTAAATGATAAATAGCATACTATGACATTCATGTGCAATACTACCATACACAGTCTTCCATTGGAATGTGCACCTATAGGTGTTTGAAAGGGAAAGTCATGTTGAAAATAAAGGTTTTAAGACCTATTTAAAGACCTCAATGATTGAAAGTATGCATTTTAAGATATTTTAAGGAACCATATGGAACCAAATGGCTATGCATCATGTTTTATTTGGAAAATACTCACACTATTGTTTGTGTATGAGAATAACCACCTACATGTGGTACCATAGAGAGCTATTGAGACATTTTGAAGTGTTTAAATAGATGATGAAAACTCTCATTAAGGTATTAGTATGTTTAAAATATCATGAAATAAATAATTTAAATACTAGTATGGTAAATGAAAGTGTGAATCACCTTATAGGGTCAAATGACTATGTTGAGGGCTCTTTTCCCTAAAAGTGTATAATAGAGGACTTTACCATTTTGTGGATGACATAAAATAAGGTTGAAAATTCCCTTTCTCATATTAATGACACTATATTGATTTATCTACATATGATGGAAGCCATGAAAAATATGGAGGTTAAGAATTTATTGGAAGATAGAAGTTGGAGGTCTCCAAGTTGCACTTTTATGCACTGTTTCCAAGTAGTAACATCTACAGGGTTTGAAGATACAAAGTAGCCTTAGCATCTTAAAGTGTGAATGAAAAATATTCTCATATTATAAGGATATTAAAAAGATAAAATACATACCATGAGAAAAATTATATTAAAAAGAGACTCTTATACTACTTTTTAAGCCCTCATGTACACTTACATGTGTTTACTTCTTGAACTATGCACATACAACTAAGGGTCATTTTCTACATTATCTATAGCAAGGGCTTAGAAATCGAATAATAAATTTTGGATTATGGGATATGAATTCAAATTTCTTATGAGATTAAAAAGTGATGTGAAATCTTCCATAAGAAAAATCTTCATATGCAAGGTTTTCCTCATTCAAACACAATTGATTGTGTATGATTGTAAAGGGACAATGAGGAAAGTTATTATTATTGAGGATTGTATTGAAGGTACATGATGTGAATATAAAAAATGATTTATTTATGGAAAATAACACCCAATTAAGTATTTTTATCACTACATTTAAGGTTAAACTATGTAAAACTACCTATAAGGGTCACCCTTGAATGAGAGATAGAGACAACATAGTCAATCTATCATACAAACATAGTTGGGTAGGATGGAGATTGAAGTTGTAAGTATGAATGTTATAATGTACATAGTTATATTTTACATATAGATTATAGGGATAATCATCATCATAGACTCTCATATCATAAAATAAAACCATGTTTATATCCATCACATAGTCCACATGGTTGAACATTGCACATAGTCTATATTTTACATAGTATAACTTAGATTTTGAAGTAGTTGGGGGCTCAGATGACATAAACAAGGGAAAAAAATGGTGAAAAGGATTTCCATCACCTAGATAACACTCTGAAAAACTTATTTTATATGATGAAATAGGGGGAGTGCCCTCTATTTTGTCTCAGATAGAGGGTACTCCCTTTATGAGCGGAACCTACCATCTTAAGGAAAGGAGAGAAAGGGATGAACTAGGATATGATTGAACCTTTATAGGAGGTGTGATAAGTTTTATGAAACCTAAAAAAACATGATAAATAACTCATAGGAGGGAACCAAACAATATTATCTATGTGGCTAAGTTTTCAAGCACGCTTGTTAGGGAGGTTTAGGCCTAGAGCCCAAACGAAGGGTCAATTTCACCTAAAACATTGGAAAAATAGTAAAATGTATTTGGGAATGTTCATAGGGTCATAACATTGGTGATTAAGCTTTTATAAGGTAGATAAGATTCAGTGGAATCCATTTTTGGCTCAAAGGAAACATTAGGCCTATGTGAATGGAAAAAAGGGCTTGAGTAAGCAACTTTGAGTGCTCACATATCCCCTAAATATTTGAATGGAGATCCAAGACATTTTAAAATGTTATATAGGGTAATAAAAAACGTTTTTGTGGTATTGGATTGGAAGTTGAATGTGAAATATCTATGAACAATGGTTAAGAGGGTAAAGTAGGCCTAAACCCTTACTAAATGCTTAGAAGGACCCAATTAGGAAGATGAGGTTGGAGGGATATCAAAGTGAGGTGGAATGACTATGAAATTAATTTATCCTTGAAAATAACTCTATTATATTCTCTACCACCAAGATTAGTTTTATGTAATTATATGGATGAAGTACAAAATAAGTGTTTTTTGACTATTTTGTAAATTATGTAGGTTCTAGGAGGTTTACAAAGATGAAATCAAATTTTAAAGGAATATCAAAAATCAAGATAACTCCCCATGTCAATTTGATGCCTTGGAGAAGCTCATAAGTGTTCATCCCAGATACTTCTTCCTGGTCAATCAAAATTGGCATAGTGAGCATGATGGTGAGAAGTGTGAAGACTTCAAGTAGATGGATTTTTAAGGTATACCTAAGTATTCTAAGGCCTCATGGAAAAATAGAGATAATTTTGAGGCCAAGTGTGAGGTGTGTGTGAAAGAAGAGTTTACTTTAGGTGCAAACAGTGATGATTCATTTTCAAATGATTTTAGATGACCAAGACTATAGCCAATGTATGGAGAGACATATTTGTAACCCTTCCTTATCATTAAAATAATTATACCTATCCCTAATCAAATTTGGGATGTTAAAATAGGGGTGAAAGATTAAGGTAGTTTTCTTGTTTAAAGTTAGAGCTCCTATGCCACATTTGAAGAGTTTTATGACTTAGGGTGACACTTGTGCTTCCTAACTTTGAATGATCAATTTAAAATTCCTTTATAATTCACAAGTTACTAATTTTATTATCCTAATAAGTTTCCTTATGACCTTTGGGCCTCTCTCTCTCTCTCTCTCTCTCTCTCTCTCTCTCTCTCTCTCTCTCTCTCTCTCTCTCTCTCTCTCTCTCTCTCTCTCTCTAGTCCTATAAGAACTAGCCATTTTGGCCTTTGTAAATAATGTTCCACCTAAGTATGGTGAAGCTCTACTCATTTACATATCATGGATCAATAAAGATTACTAATTTTTACCTCTTCCATGAATACTCATAGTGTGTTCACTTGGATTAATTATTTTATTTAGTGATAACTTGTTATGTCATTAGCATTGTTATTTCATTGTCTCACCTATTTATAATTGGAAAGCTTCTTCTTGTAGGTCATGTGAAGTTTTTTATTGAATGTGTCAAGATTGAGTGAGTTAGTATATTCAAATAGTACCATCCTATGTCTCTTTTATAGTCCTCCTAGCCTAAACATTTATCATAACCTCATAATTAAATACTGATGTGAGAAGATGGAGATGAGAGAAGTGTATGTTTGGTTAGTCCCTTGTTCTCATGTGTATCACCTCCCTTAGGATATTTTTCTTTCATTTTTTTCTCCCTTTTCCCTCAAAAATTTTAGGTGTAGTAGTTATTTACAAGTGGTACATCAAGAGAGCTATCCCTATCTATAGATTCACCTCATTCTTGTTAGGTTGTGGAGCTAAAAGCTTCATTGTTATGCAAATGGAGGAGGTTGCTAAGTGTCACAGTAACCGACATCGATCAGGCCAATTGATGTTGGTCAGGGGTAGACTGGAAGCTACCGACATCGGTCATGGATCAGATGATGTCGGTCATCTCTAGACAGACAGAGACCAACATCGATTGTCTGTGTGTTACAGTCTAATTTTAGATGGACAGCTAGTTTGCATGTAAAGACTAATTTTAGTCTTGAGTCTGCATTTCTAATTATTGTAATTGGAAAGTCTAATTATTGTTTTTATGGGATCTATTTAAGAGACCGATGGGGATATATTGTAATTAAGTAAAAAGTCAAGGACTTGTAAAGGATCAAGGACAAGGAAGAGATACTTCCAAGTGTAAGATCAGATGATCTGTAGGTAGCAAGATCAAAGAGATCTACATGGTAAGTAAGATCAGTTAGATCTACAGGTGTGCAAGATCAAGGAGATCTACTTGGAGTACTCAGTGGTACTTGGTGGACTGGAAGTAGGAAACAACAACCATTGGGTTGATTGTCACTAACTGGTGGAGGGAACAACTCGGTTATTGAGTTAATTGTAATTGAGAGAGAGATAACTCTTGAGGGAGAATTACTATATGCCCAAGAGGTGTGGGAAGAGTGTTATTTCTTCATTGTATTTCCTTCTAGAAGAGTGTTAATATAAATTGTATCGTATCTCATATTCTGTACTATCTCTGAATTCTAGTTACTTATTACTTCTGGTTTCATTCCATGTTTAGTTGCTTATACAAAGGTAATCAAGTGTACTCTTAGGAGTAGGATCCTGATAGTTGGTATCAGAGCTAGGATCACCAAGTGATACCACTAACAGCTGGTATCAGAGCCAGGTTTAAAGCTTGGTTCACTAACACCTTGGTTTCAGAGTGTGTTAAGTGTTTTTTGATTACAGGTCACCTACAGGGGTTTTTGTTTGAGTGGGAGTATAGGAATGGCAGAAGAAAGTATGCTAAGAATGGAGAAATTCAATGGCAAGAATTATCAATTATGGAGGATGTAGATAGAGGATTATCTGTATCAGAAACATCTGTACTTACCATTGGGTGGGGTTTCATGTAAGCCCACATGTATGCAAGATGAAGAATGGAAGGTTTTTGACAGAAAGGCTCTAGGAGCTATAAGGCTGACCTTGGCAGCTTTTGTGGTTTCCAACTTATCTTAAGTAAGGACAATGGTAGAGTTAATGGAATCTTTGGCAAATTTATATGAAAAACCCTCAACTTTGAATAAGGTATTTCTTATGAATCAATTATTTAATTTACAAATGCTAAAAAGTGGATCTGTGTATAGTCATCTTAGTGATTTCCATGGTTTGGTAAACCAGTTAAATGTAGTCAAAATAGTTTCTGATGATGAAATTAAGGCTCTCTTAATCTTATGCTCTTTACTTGAAAATTGGGATAGCTTGGTAATGCTAGTGAGTAATATTGCGTCTGCTTCAAATATCTTGAAAGTTGATGATGTTGTTAGTGTAATCTTGAATGAAGAAATTCACAGGAAAAACATAAGGGAGACATCAGGTAATGCTTTAAGTGTTGAAATTAGGGGAAAGCAAACAGAGAACATTGAGCAAGGGAAATTAAGGTCAAAGATAGGTAGAAGATCTAGATCTAGGTATGGCAGTATAATCTACTGGAATTGTGGAAAGAAAAGGCATGTAAAGAAAGATTATTGGTTGGTAGAAGATCAGCACGAAGGAAATGCAGAAGCAAAAGATGCATGTATTATTACATAGGATGCTCTTATATGTTCCTTGGATAAAGTATAATCTTGGGTTTTAGATTATGGTGCCTCTTTCCATGTAACCCCAAATAGAGAATTTTTTCATGATTATGTCCATGGAGACTTTGGAAAAGTTTGTTTAGGGGATGGTAAGCCTTGCCAAATTGTTGGCAAAGGGAAAGTACAGCTAAAATTGTAGACTAGAAATATATGGGTGTTAAAGGATGTCATGCATGTTCCCATCCTGAAGAGGAGTCTAATTTTTGCAAGAAAGTTGGGTGATGAGGGTTGCACAGTTACTCTCACAGTAGAATCTTGGAAAGTTTCTAAGGGTGCACTTGTATTAGCAAGAGATAAGAAAGTAGGCACACTTTATTTATCTACTTGTATTATTGATTCTCCTTCTATTTTATCTACTTCAAATGTAGATGCAAAGATGTGGCTCTCTAGGCTTGGTCACATGAATAAGAAGGGAATGCATGTTCTTAAGTCAAAAGTTAAGAACTGGAAAGCCTTGGTTTTCAAGGAGAAGATGATGGATAGAGATCAGCTCAAGGGGATGAATAATTCTAAGTAGGGCAATTTGGACAAGGTTATGATCCAAAGTGAGCTCATGGGTCAAAGTCATCACTCACAGGAAAACACAGTTATTGACATCTGGCAGGTGAGAACCAACGTCAAACAGGTAAGAACCGATGTCGGTCAGGTGTAGACCAAAGTTGGTGATGTTGGGTAGGTGGAAATTGACATCATTCAGATAAGAATTGATGTTGGTCAGGTCAGTCGCATGGAACTGATGTCGGTTGGATGCAGACTGGGAGATGACTGGGATCGGTCACTGTTAGAATGAAATTTGGGCAGACAACAAGCTGTCAAGGAGTCTCAAATGCCCATGTGAAGGTCTGAAAGGGTAAGTAAGCCTCAAATTCATTATTCCCCTTCTTTATACTACTTGTTGCTCACTAATGGTAGAAAACTAGGAAGTTTTGAATAAGCAATGCAGGTAGAATCTAGGAAACAGTGGGAGCATGGCATGAATGAGGAAATTGATTCCTTAGAGAAGAACCAAATGGGAGATTTGGTAGAGTTGCTGGCCATAAAGAAAGCACTAAAAGATGAATGGATTTATAGGTTAGAAAAAGGAGAGAATGGATAGGTGAGATAGAAGGCCAAGTTATATGGTCTTGAGCAAGCTCTAGGATAGTGGTATAGGTTTGATAGGTTTATGAAAAAGCATGGCTTTAGTCAAAGTCAATGTGACCATTGTGTTTATTTTACCAGGGTGGATAATGATAGCTACATTATCCTATTACTGTATGTAGTGTATATGCTTGTTGTAGGGTCACACATGTAGGGATTTGCTGAGCTAAAGGTAATAGTAGCTCAGACATGTGCTAGAAAGGATTAAGGAGCAGAAATCCTTGGCATGAGTATTTCTAGAGATAGGGAAAATCACAGGTTGATTTTGTCTCTAGAGGATTATGTGAATAAGGTAGTGGAGAGGTTTGATATGCAGGATGCAAAACCGGTTAGCACACCTATGGTTGGACAGTTCAAGTTGAGCTATGAATAGTGTCCTAAATCACATGATGAGGTTGAGTACATGAGTACTAGACCTGATATTTCCCAAGTAGTGGGAGTTGTCAGCAAGTTTATGGCTAATCTAGGAAAGGAGCACTAGAAAGCAGTTTAGTGGATTCTCAAATATTTGAGAGGGACCAGTAGCAGGTATTTATGTTATGCAGGGTCAAGCACTTCTCTACATGGGTATGTAGATGCAGATATGGAAGGTTACTTGGATGGTAGGAGAAGCACCATAGGATATGTGTTCACTATTGGTGGAATGATATTTAGCTAGATTTCAGAGTTGCAGAAGGTTGTTGCAGTCACAATGACTAGCAAGGATATGAACCCTGCAGGTATGTTAACAAAGCCAGGAACAAAGGAGAAGTTGAATCTTTATTCAACTTATGTTGGTCTTCAAGACTAAACATGAAGATGGGATACAAGCCAAAAACAAAATTAGAGGATGTACACGTATAGGTATGGGTGCAATTATTTATCTCGAAGTGGGAGATTGTTAGCTTATGGAGCTAAAAGTTTCACTGTTATGCAAATGGAGGAGGTTACTGAGTGACACAGTAGCCGATGTCGGTTAGGCCAACCGACATTGGTTAGGGGTAGACTGGAAGCTACCGACATCGGTCATGGATCAGCTGATGTCGATCATCTCCAGATAGATAGAGACCGACGTTGGTCATTTGTGCATTCCAATCTAATTTTAGATGGACAGCTAGTTTGCATGTAAAGACTAATTTTAGTCTTGAGTCTGTGTTTCTAATTATTGTTTGTATGGGATCTATTTAAGAGACCCATGGGGCTGTATTTTAATTAAGGAAAAAGTCAAGGACTTGTAAAGGATCAAGGATCAAGGACAAGGAAGAGATCCTTTTGAGTGTAAGATTAGTTGATTTGCAGGTAGCAAGATTAGGGAGATCTACATGGTAAGTAAGATCAGTTAGATCTATAGGTGTGCAATATCAAGGAGATCTACTTGGAGTACTTGGTGGTACTTGGTGGACTACAAGTAGGCAACAACAACCATTGGATTGATTGTCACTAACTGGTGGAGGGAACAACTCAGTTATTGAGTTGATTGTAATTAAGAGAGAGATAACTCTTGAGGGAGAATTATTGTACGCCCAAGAGGTGTGGGAAGAGTGTGATTTCTTCATTGTATTTCCTTTTGGAAGAGTGTTAATATAGATTGTATTGTATCTCATATTTTGTGATGTCTCTAAATTCTAGTTACTTATTACTTCTGGTTTAATTCCATGTTTAGTTTCTTATACAAAGGTAATCAAGTGTGCTCTTAGGAGTAGGATCCTAACAATTCTTAGGCTACCCACAACTAAAGGTGTTTCAATTGTGCCACTTAGATGAGGAGATATGAGACATCTCCTCAAAAGGTACAAATACAAGTGATAATAAGATTCACATGGGTCAACAAGTTACAAGAGTATGACATGGATATTTAGACCATAAAGTTAGTGTGTGGGATGGGTCTATACAGGCTTGTGGTTGAGACCAATTTGCAATCTATTGAGGTAAATATTGGTATTTTCAATATTGATGATTAATTTAGTCAATATAACATGTCTCCATAGTATAAAGACATTGTTTATTACTTGGAAAATATGAATTGTCCCCCTAACTTGGACAAAATCAAAGAAAGAATCTTAAGCTTGTTTCTTGGTACCTCTTGACTAAAAATAGACTTGTATTGAAGAATATAGATGGGGTTCTCCAAAGATGCATGCTAGAAGAACAAATTTTTGAAATAATTGAAGACTTCTATAGTGAATTATGTGGTGGCCATTTTTCACCTAAAGTAATAGCTCATAAAATTTTGAGACTTAGATATTGGTGGCCATCATTGTTTAAATATGTCGCTCAAAAAGTCATAAAGTGTGAGAAGTGTTAGTGCTTTACTAGGAGGATGAAAGCTTCAAGTTATCTTCCCTTACAACTTTTGATGATTAAATGCCCATTTAGATAATGGGGAATGGATTTTATTAGATAAATTATTTATTCATCAAGAGTTAGACATAGATGGATACTAGTTGCAACTAACTACTTCAAAAAATGGGTTAAGGTGATCCCTACAAAGAATGCTACACACGAAGTGGTTATGTCTTTTTTTATAAATAAAATTATTTGTAGATTAGGTGTTCCCATAAAATTTATTTCTGATAATGTTATGATTTTAAAAGCCAGAACTTTAGTGGCATTATGCAAAGAGTACGACATTGAATTGAACTATGCTTCCAATTATAACCCTCGGGGAAATGGGTAAGTAGAATACAGTAACAAGAACTTACTCAAAATAATTAGACAAACATTGGAAGAAAATAAGAAGTGGGGTCAATAGCTAAAGTTTGCTTTATGGGCTAACAGGATCAGACCTAAGAGAGATATAGGTAAGTCCCTTTTGAGCTTGTCTATGGAGTTCAAATAGTTTTTCATATGAATTTATAGTTACCAATCTATCAACTCATGAGGCAATTAGAAGATGATGAGAAAATCAACCACTATGAAATCATGATGAACCATATTATTGAGCTTGATGAAATTAAAAGACAAACTCATGAAAGACACCTTAAGCTCAAGGAAAATTTGAAGAAGATATTTTATAGCTCCAAGAACCTTCCAAGTAGGTGATCTAGTTCTATTTTGGGATAGCAGGCATGAGGAGAAACGAAAAAAAGGAAAATTTGATGCATTGTGGGTGGGTCCCTATTCTATTGACCGTCAGATTAGGGAACACACTTTCTTCATGAGAGACATAGATGGTGAAATACTAGAGTTACTAGTTAATGGTAGGCATCTGAAATACTTCTTTGATTAAGTCTACAATCTTGTACATAATTATATAGTGTATAGTCTTATTATTTTGTTTCTTTGTCACCCCTTTTTGTTGGGCCTTGCTTGTATAGTTTCCTTTAACATTTTTTTGTTGTGTGTTCATTTTCATATCCTTATGATCTATTTTTGTCATTATATCCTTTTCTGTTGATATTTGATGGTCTCTATTGATATAATTTATTCAATGTTGACTCCTTGGCCCAATGGATTGGCACCTGGTATTACATTATGGGGTTCTTTGCACACCCATAAGGGGTGTACATCCCCAAGTGAGAGCCAATGTTAGTGCCCAAAAATACATTAAAGTAATTTATCCCTTGTTAAGCATATATGCCTAATTTTTTTAGCCTGCTTTATGTTTCAAGTGTTCATCAGAGGTCAAGTGTTTTGTTAATTTTTTCATTAATAGCCTTTAGTCTGTCAAAATCCAAGTTCAATTCATGTTTGATCACCTTAAGACCCTTGTTCCAATTTACTAGATTAGGCCCTTTGATTTAAATTCAAATTAGTGGGAGAAATTTATGTAGGAATGATTTAAATATGCCATGGACTTAGTTCAAATTTTATCCTAAGATTTAATTGTGTTTATTGACATGACCAAACCTTGGTCTAAAATTTGTATTTAGTCCCTTTTATTTCTAATGGCCCTTGGTCCTTTTATCTATCATGGTCTAGTTAATGCTTAGTCCCTTTATTATAAACTTGGTTCAAAGTCTTATCCTAAAGATCTTATTGTATTTATTAATGTACCAAAAAATTATTCCATGACATTATACTAAGTATTCTATTTCCCCAAAATCTGACTTAATTATTTTTATGTTAATTTGGATCTAATCATGTCTGACCTGATGGATCATAATCAAATGATGCATGTTGAATAAGGGATAAATAATTAGATGGATTGTGATCAAAGATAAAAATTTAAAGGGACTAGAGACAAGGGTGAATGTGGTAAGTGTCATGCTCATAGGGCATGATTAAAAGTTCAATCATGTTCCCATCAATCAATGGTATGCGACAAAGCACATATATCCTAATCTTTGGTGAGAAATAGGTTAATATTTAAATGAAGCTTAGGGTAAACATATAAATGAAAAGTGGCATAATTATGTGCCATAAATTAAGTCTTAGATACCTATCAGAAGATAAAAAAACACATTGAGACATACACATTATGATTAATGGAGTGTATCGAGTGAAGACTTTTCAACAAAGCTATGCTCAAATAGGAGATCACCACATGGTGAAAGCATGTTAACCTAATAGAACTGATAGATTATAGAGTGTATAAATCTTGTAGGAATTCTACGTGTCATGACCTTGGGGCTAACTATAGATAAAAGCCAATGTCATTTCACCCTTTGGATCATGATCTGATAGAGTGTGTTCTCTCACCCAAAAAAAGATCTGATAGTACGAGATAAATGTGGACTTTTAAAAAAGGTTGAGATTAATACGATGATGACAAGTGTTTTAACCATATGAAATATTAAAATAAAACCAATGACATCAGATCCTTTGGATCTACATCAATTGTTTATGGTGATCCATGCAGGGATAATTAGAATGCAAAAAATGAAAGAAGGTTTTCCAAAGGGAAACAATCACTTTTTTAAAATATGGATGAATAGAAGCTATATGGCATTGCCACATAGGAAAAAACCCACATTGAATATGTAGCTTATAAATTACATGGCTTGGAGGTGAGTCACAATTGAAAAAGGTCAATGGTTAGTGTTTGATCTTGGGTTTAAAGGATTGACAAATCACATTTGATATGAGCAAATGAGATCAACATTGATAGTTAAAGGTGAAAATCTCAATGGAGCTACAAGAAAATGTGGAAGTGGCATGTGTCCATATTAGAACCAAGTAAGTAGTGTAATCATTTTTAAACCCCATGATTGTCCAGATGGATCTGACATGGTGTGCCACATGTCAATATGTGATAATATTTGGCTTAAGATTTGAAATTGATGGCTCCTACATGGACAAGAAATAATTTGAATCACAAAAAAAGGTTTGTAGGCCATTCTAGAGAATATTTTGACTATAGATCATTTTATACCTCTACCAAAGATGGACCATCCTAATGTCATCATTGTAATAGTATTTTTTCCATGGTGTGCATGACAAGAAAGGTAGTTGTCCAAGAAGTTCTAGTTGTACAAATGAATGGTCAAGGGCATCTTAAGATAGTTAAACATGAGGGAAAAGTGTCTTCATCCTCCACCACAAAATTTCACGTTATAGATCATGCGAAAAGGAATCTCTAGTCAAGAAATCAAAGGGTTTATGGCAAATCTTCATTATCCCTTATATAAGTAGTTAGAGCAATGATTTTTCTTGTAAATGGATGAAGATTGCAGGTATGATAAGGAATATTTTCCCATTAGGAACATCTTGTTAGATTTTGAATGGATATTTTGTAATTTTACAAATGGAGACCAATATTCCTAGATTTTAACAAGTTGTAGAATGCATAAACAAAGGGCTTCTCTTCTATTGTCAAGGTTATTTTTGGTTGTTTATTTTTTATGTGTTTAGGTTCTATAAAATAATTTGGGATCAACTACTATGTGTAAATATTATCTCCCTTGATGAGGTGGTTGCAAGTGTAAAACCATTAGAAAGATTTAAGAACATGTTTATGTCTCCCTTGTCAAAAGAGCAAACTCACCATGCTTGTCCCGATGGAAACATTCTAAAAAATTGATGTCTGTAATATTTTATTGAAAAGTTAATGGAAAATATTTGTGGTTCTTACTATTTGCTTTTGATGAATTACAACAATGTGTTTTGAATTTTTTTTTACTAGATATTTAGCTTCATGCTTACTCTTGGTTGTCATTTTAAGCATATATCCAAATTATAAAACCCTTTTCACATTATTTTAAAATATGCTGATGATTAACTTATTAGGGAAATAGAGTTATAAGGATTCAAAGGGAAAGAG
>JARHVA010009375.1:180000-287500 GCA_037957365.1 Torreya grandis
TACTAGGCACCTTCAATAGAGTCACATCCTTTGAGTGGTAGATAGGGGTGTATGAGTCTAGAGTTGTAGTGAAGACTTTGATATTTTTTCAGATCATGAAATTATGGAGGATAATACAGGTTATAATGCACTAGCTATCATAGCACATATTCAAAATTAGCCTATTTACAGCATACTCATTGACAACAGTTCTAGTCTTAACATGCACACTTTCACACTTATATATCATTTAGGTTATTCAAAGAAGGATATCAATCTGATGGACATAGTTATTAGTGGTTTTAGTGGGCATATACAAATTTCATTGGGTGAGATATTACTTCCATTATATGTTGGTCTTACATATGTGGCCACACCATTCACTATAGTTCTTAGTGTAGGAGTTTTTGACATATTACTTGGTCGACCATGGATTCAAAAATTTAGGGTAGTACCTTTCATAGTTCATATATGCATGAATTAATTCATGTTAATTATGTTATTACAATTGGCATAGATCCTTATGAGTTATAGCTACCCACTTTAGAGCCAACTACCAGCTTCTAGTCACTAGCTCTAGTTCTCCCACCAATTTTAGCTTCTCCTTTAATTTAAATACAACTTCTACTTAGATCAAACCATATTTATAACATCCATCACTAGTACAGATAGTTCATACACCATTGTATCCTTAGGATTCTATACAACTTCTAACTACAGTGTTCACACCTAGAGTAGTTATATTGTGGTCTCATATAGTGAGTTAGAGAACACCTATTCAAAGAGATTATTCTCTTACTTTTGAATGGGTCCCTAAGATCCCTATAGTTGTATCCACTTATTAGATTCATATGGGGATCCCACATTCAATTACCACTTCAGATATTTCAAAGTAGTTACAATGTACATAGATTTTAGTTGCGTAATCTCAGACCCTCATGATTATGAATGATCCCATTATTTGATATAGGATACCATGATAGGTAGTCTCATCTAAGACTCATCGATTAGTATCATTTATTTCTAGCATTTATTATACATATTATCTCATACTTGATTTTACATAGTTCAAATATTTTAAAAAATATACAAATAAATATAACACTTCAAAAACACAAAAACATTAAAAAAATTTCCAAAAAACACCAAAAACATTTTTTTGATTGTATGCATCATCCATGTTTACATTATAATATCATGCTAAGACTTACATTTGTTTTTTCAAGCTATTGTATGTCAATTTATCTACACTACCATGCTTCACTTAATCTCTTTTGATTGTGCACAGTGACATTCAACTCTTTTATTGCTTCACTCTACCCATCGAGGGGGTTTTTATACATCTACATTCGAGATAGACATAGATATACATACCCATTGGGGGCATCTTATACATGACTACACCATCTAGGTTATATAATTACCACATTACACACTCTAAGTTATCATACAGATACACATTTCTTACTATAGTACATAGATTCTAACATCAACATTTCATTAGTACCTAGCATTTTTGTAATTATTAGCATATACCTAGTATTGTAATACACATGTTTTACATACATTCACATTTGATTTTATTAGTTTTATGTGTTTTTATCTTATAATTCTTACTTTTGATTTCATTCTATGCTTAGTGTAGCTTGTGTGAATGTATTTCCAATTATTTCTTGTCTTTTGTTTGTGCCGTAGAACATCTACCAATGTCCTTTACTTTTATTCATGTGTGTGCCTTAGGACATCTACCAATGTATTTTGTTTGCACTCTTTCATGTGTTTGTGTCCCTTGTTCCAACATTGATTCTTCCACTTGTATGTGTATGTCGCATTTTAAAATGCCTTCCATGCTTGTCTTATAGTTAGAGTCACATGTGTCCCTATCCCTTATTTACATGGCCCCTTGTCCACCCTTGTATGATTCTTACTTATTAGTTCATATGTGTGCTTATTTGTTTGCTCTTCACTATGTGTAATTTCATGATTCTAATAATGTATTTATCTTTTTTCTTGGATTCCATGATGGCCATCATGTTCCATCCCTCCATGCTTACTAACAAACTAAAAGCTAATATCTAACATTCCCAGTTCTAGTCCAGTACTTCATGCATGTTTTCACATTATTATATCTATCTAGGCATATCCATATTGATCTAATAATCTATCAATTAAAATATTGAAATATATTGAAATATCTTGTCAAATATTTAATGTTATATCATGTGTATATATATGTATATATATATATATATATACATATATATATATATATATATATACACATACATACATATATATATATATACACACACATACATATATATATGTATATATATATATATGTATATGTATATATATATATGTATATATATATATTTGTATATATATATATATGTATATATATATATACATATATATATATATATATATATATATATACATATATATATATATACAAATATATATATATACATATATATATATATACATATACATATATATATATATATACATATATATATGTATGTGTGTGTATATATATATATATATATGTATGTATGTGTATATATATATATATATGTATGTATATATATATATATATATACATATATATAGTTTAACACACTTATATGATTCTTTTATTCTAAGGGTAGTCATTACAAGTTCATAATTCCTACCCTTAGAAGAGGGGGAATAAAATAGGGTTTTGTCACAAAGATAAAACCTCATAACAATCAAAACAACAACATTCAAAACACTTAGTATAAGATCTAGAGGTCAAACTAGTTAAACCAGAGCAAAAAAATGTGATAATTTTAGATCAGTAGTTAGTTTTCACACTAGAAACCACAACATAAAAGGACATTAGTACCAAACACAGGGGTGTCCACATACTTGTGCTCCTATATAGGTAGGAAAACACTTAGGGTTTCTATAAATAGGCAAAAAATTTAGTTTAGGGATAGTTTTTACACTTTTAGATCAGCCAAATTTAATAGTTTTAGTACAATTTTCTTAGATATAGTGGGTTATCATGTACGACATGATGGTTTTCACTTTCAGTTCAGATTAGGTAGTTGTCATAACTTTTAGTTTAGAATCCATATTCTAGAAATTAGTGATTAGGGTCAATATGCATGGCACATTGATCTTCTTTTCTTGTTTAGTTTAGTTTATTCTAGGCATTCTCAACAATTGCATGCCTTACTCCATCTATAAGTGGTTGGGATCACATTTAAGTTAAAATTTTATACAATTTTAGATTTTTTAGTACTCATGTTCTTGATATGGATTTCACATAAGCATTTTACATCAGTTTCAAAGAGGATTTCATACAAGCCTATCCTTCATCTTTCAAAATGGCCAAGAATGGCATAGTTTCAAGCATCTATTCAGGTTATCCATACCACATTGTCATATTTATAGAACATACATGGGCTCCATTAGCTATCTCATATAACATCTATTTTATAATAATATCAATTCATAGCTTCACTTCATGGGGTAATGATGGAGCCAAAGGTCTAGCTAACCTTTGTATTCTTAAGCCACCTATTCAAAGGGATTGGACATATAGTCTAGACATCAATTAACATAAATATGATTTATTAACTTCACATATTTGGTGAAAATGGAACTAAAGGGCCAACCTTTACATTCTTGAGCCACTTTTTGAGGAATTGAGTGCTCAGCTCCATTCATGATATTACTCTTGATTCAACACACACTCAACATTATATAGCAAATTTCAGCATCACAATAAGTTTTGTACTAGTTTGCATACCTGATGAGGTTTATTCATTTCTTTCTCTTCCTCTTACTCAGATCTTGTACATTATTATTTTAGATCTAGTGTATCTAGTAAGAACTAATCTACTTTATGTTTTCATTACAGATTCATATTTCATAGTGTGCTCTCACTAGGCACATCCAACATCACACAACTTCATGAGCTTCACCCTTATACGTAAGTTTAGGTATGTTTCTTATTTTCCTTTATCCTAATATTTTTCTTTATTGCATCACTAGAATAAAGAGGGGGAAAATGTAGTCATTTAAAATGTGAAACTATACAAATTTAATATGGCTAAGACACCTAATCCATAGGTCCTCTTGTTGGCTCATAAAACCCTTCTAGGATACTTCTTTCACTAATTCCCATTCATCTAAAGATTTTTGGACTTAGGATTTTTAGACCCAAGTAGCACTTCTGAGCCCAGATCCATCCCCTTAGTTTTTTTTCCTCTAGATAATAGAACCCAAATAGGATAGGAGTGTTGGAACCTAGAGTGTCCTATTTTCAATGTTTTTGTCTAAGTTCACTTTTTGTCCTAATAGTCAGATTCTTGTAGCTCCTTATCTCTTATCTTATTAGCCTAACATGAATTCATTTAATCCATTATCATCTATTTCCCTATAAATGGTCATTCTATATCCATTTAAAAGGGTTGGCACTCATATTAAAGAGAGATGTAAGAATATAAGAAAGTAAACTCAAGCACTCCTTCCTATTATTTTCATATAACCTTCCAATATTATTCAAAGCCTGCTCAAGTCATTGCACTAGTTCCTAGCCAGATAAAACACATCCACTTTTGCATTCTAGGTGCATTGAGTAAACATAAATTGAACCAAGCACTTAAATGGGATAACTACATTATCTTGATCCCTCTTTGGAGTATTATTATGTAGGTAACATGCCCACACTAACCCCTTATCTCTCTCTCTCTCTTAAGTTTTTATTCAATTTTAAGAACCAATAACTCATAAGATTTTTGAAGATTAAAATAGGCACACAACTAGTTTCACAAGGTCCCAAACCCTAAAATTTTAGTGATTATGTAACACAAGCATTTTGAATAAAACCCAAAAATATTTTAACCTTAGGACAACAGTGTCAAAATAGGACTACAACACTAAACAATAAGTTGTCTTATTTTTGGTGCTCTTGCCCAATCAAGAAATGAAGACTAAAGACCATTTTCTGACTATTTTTAGTCTTTTTCCTCCAATATTAGACCTTGTCTTAGTCCCGATTAGTTTGAATAAGCTAGTTTATAATATTTCTCATTTCCTACTATATTTATAAAAGGTAAAAATACAATCTATTTACACAAATTAGGACGTTAATTCTTGCATATTTATTTACTAATTTACATTGCTCAACCCCTTTATTATTTAGGGATATAACTCCAATATTCTAAAAATAGTAAAATAATGGCTTATTAGAGGTAGAGCTTATAAAGGTGATGTACTAAGTATCATCCAAATAAATATGGTAAAAATTTAAGACCATATATGAAGGAGATACCAAGGTAAAGATGGCCAAGTTAAATACCCATAGGAGATAATTTGAAAGTCTGAAGATGAAACAATTGCATCCTACCTATTAAGCATTGATGATGTTGTCAATGACATTAGACAATTGGGAGAAGAAATGAAAGAGTCTATAGATGTTCAAAATTTATTGAGATCTCTAACTCCTAAGTTTGATTCTAAGGTGTCTGCAGTAGAAGAGATGAAATATTTGGATAAGCTAGATATGGATGGGATTCATGATATCTTGACTACGTACAAGATGAGAACAAATGAAGGAATACCTCCCAAGAAGGAAGAAACTTTCAATGTTGATAAAAAGTCAAAAGATAATAATCTCAAAGATGAGGAATGTTCAAATGTTTATGATGATTAACTAATATCCATGTTTGAAAGGAAGTTAATGTTTGGCTCAAGTAAGTAGAAGGGTAATTTGTGCTTTAGATGTTTCAATTGTGGAAATATTGGTCAGTATTCATCTAAGTGTCCAAATAAGGATAAATATGAGCATAATAAACAACATGATGAACATCATGGAGATGACAAAAAGGCCTATAATCCTAAAAAAAATGAGTTAAAGAATTATGAAGGTAGGAAACAAAATTTTAAGAACAAGAAAAGCTTTTATACTAAAGAAGATAACTCTTATGATGTAAGTGACTCAAGTGAATCTAATAGTGATAATGGAAGTAATGAACCTGAACATAACAATAATAAATCTTTATTCATGGCCATAGAATAAAACAATGTGGGTTACTCAAATGGGAAAGGCCCTATGGTTGATGTGGAATTCGATGAACAAGAAGCTAAAATGAATCTTAAGGTAGAATTGGTAAGTGCACTAGAGGACTTGAAGTTCCAAAGAAGAAAGAATCACAAACTAAGATCTTTAGGTAAAGACTATGAGGATCAAATTGGATTATTTGAGGAGATAATTTGTAACATTTCTAAGGAATATGATGTCATCATCAATCATATTGAAGCACAAATGGAGATAGTCAATGTAAACCTAAAGGATAAAGAGGAAGAATGAAATATGTATGAAATTGAAGTGAAATACTTGAAAGCTAAGTTATATCAAGCATCTTTCAAGGTGAAGACATTTGTGAAGTTTGAAAAGAGCAATGAGGTTCTTTATGATATCTTGAATAGTAAAAATTCTACAAGTGATGAGATAGGTCTTGGTTTCAAACAAGACAAAAATGTTGTTGCTCAAGTCAAGGATAAGGCTATTGAAGACAAGAAGGTAAACATGGAAATATCTATCAAATAGTTTAATGCTATGAGGCATGCTAGTTCATTTAATGGTTACTATTTTGTATGTAGTTAGTTTGGTCATAGATCAAGAGAGTGTAGAATACCCTCTAAGAATGAGTATGCATGGGATTATGAAAGGAATTATAGTTCAAATTAGTCAAATGGTATATATAAGGTGGTTTATTATAGTTGTCATAATGTAGAACATATTGAAATATTATATCCTAATATAATCATAAGGTCATCAAAAGATAGGAGGTTTGAATCCCCTAGAGTGAAAGGAAGACAGTAAATGAATGTATGGAAACTAAATATAGTAACGATGAGTCATGGTTAGTCTACAAGCTCAAGTGGACTATTTTCCATGATATAACACACTTAATATGTGAAATCAAGTCAGAAATGTCTATTGTTAACTCATATTGATGATCAAATGGTTGATGAAGAGGTTAAGACTATAGTGTGAATCAATCCTAAAATGATAATTAAAGATATTCAGTCTTGTGAGAGCATGAAGATCTGAGAATCTCCTAAACTTATGTTGTTTTAGTTTTATCTAAGAAGTGGTGACTCCAATAGGTTTTGTAGAGACACTATTAAGGGAGTAGAAGCATATGGATTCCTTGTTTAAGGGAGAAATATTAAGGTTGTTAATAAGGTCCAAGTGTTGTTAATAAAAATAATATGGTGATCAAAGATTTGTGTCATATCAGTCGTGACAAGAACAAGGTATGATTCTAGATGACAGTTGTGAAATACCTTTGCCATTAATGTCAAAGGGGGAGAAAGATCAAGCAAGGAGATTGACCAGATTGGGGGATATGAGAGTGATCATATTGAATAATTTTTTTCCATTAATGACAAAGGGGGAGTTTACTGAGAAGTGTTGTTATTGATGTCAAGGTGTATCTAGTGAATATGCATGGTGAATGGTCTATTATATATGATCCATATGACAAGATATAATTTGAATGCAACCTAATATCTCTCTGTTTAGAAATAATTTTAAAGTATCATAATTATTCTTTTGTGGTTGATGACAATGTTTAGATCAAGTAAAGCATGTTTGAGTTCTTGAGTACAAAGTGTCTTGAGAAGCCTAGTCTATACTTTGTAAGAAGATGTAAATAGTGAATCTTGCCGAAGTAAGTAAGAACAAGCTTGTGAAGGCTTTTTAAGGCTGGTTTGATAATTAAATATAAGTGAAGATACTTTTATAAGTGTTTCAAGGTCAGTTACCAAGTTTTAAGAGCTTGAGTAGCTTAGATATGACACAAGTCATAGTATGAAGAGACCTTTTCAGAAAGCATGAGTATGATGACTTAGTGATATGAATTCATACAAACAAGAGTGAATATATGAGGTTACTTAATTATTCATATGAGGTTTTGGATCACTCATGAGATTCTCAAGGTGAGCATATAGGGATATGACCTATAGGCATAATATGCAACTAGACCACTTCTAGACCCTGTTTGGCCTAATGAGGCATCATAATTTGTTATCAAGCTATTTGAAGGTTGTTTGAAAAAAATTTATAATGTGATAATCTATGTAATAATGTAATTAAGTTGGAAAGTGCATGGAAATAGGTTTGAAGTTTAGTTCAAGACCTGATGAGGTGTGAAGACTTAGGTATAGTGAAGCAAGATGATGAGAGCATACTCTAATGAGTTATAAAGATTAGTTTCCATGGCTTGTGTGAATAGTTGATCATGAAAAAGGTTATGTCAAAATTTTAAGCATATGTATGAATTTTTAGTTCATGGTTTGTAATAAAAGGCATGAAAAGTGATTTATAGGTCTTTTATGTGTATAGATTGAAGGGTTCTCAACCTGAGGACTTTCAAGTGTTCAGTGGCGCATGTAACCTCTATATGGGAAATTGAGATATTTAGGAGATATATGGAAATATCATAGATAATATTTATAGTCATTAGATTTGTAAATGAGTGCCATTCCTTTATGAACAATTGTTAACACTCGAAATAGTGTTAACCCTCTCTAAAACCCTAACAATGACCCAATGTGAAATATATTGATCATAACTACTCAAAATGGATTGGTATGGCTAGAAAAGTGATTTTAGGTTGTATTAAACTCTCTTATTCACCTCTAGGAATGATGTATTTTTCAATTAAGTGGATGGCCATATACGAAAACCCTTATTTCTCAAAAAATTGCTATAGATGTTAGAGTTGACCATGTCAAAATTTCCAAATAGATGATTTTTTAAGCTTGAAATTTATATTTTATGATAATAGTTTTTAAAAAAAATACTATATCCCTTAGGTGTGTTAAACTAGTCATACAAGTTGACCAGTTGCTAATAGAGCTAATGGTGTAGATAGTGAGAAAACCAAGTAGAAGTGAGAAGTTTAATAAGGATGTGTTACCATGGATTAGGGATGAATCCAAGTGCATTAAGAATTTTTCCATAAAATTTAAGAAATTTCATGTTGTATAAATTTTTTTTAGGTTAGTGAATATGATAAAAATGTTGTTCATAAGTTGACTTGTCTATTATAAATGAGATAGTGAAGGTGTAAGGTTATGAGATTTGTCTGTAAGACCAATATTATCATTTGACCATTATATAATTATATTTGATATTTGTCTAAATGACCTAAAAATATAATAAAAATTCATTTTAAGTCTCTTAAATTGATAATACAAGTGTTGAAAGGTCATTATCACCATGACAGGTCTTCAAGGCAAAATGGTAGTTTTGGGTAAGCAAGTTAAGAAGATGAGTTTGAGACTCTATGCCATGATTTAATGAATATAATGCACAATATGTTGTTTTTATGGACTTATTAATCCTATAAATTCTTTTAATAATCTTTTAATTCAATGTAAAATGTTGAAACATTGAATCCAAAATGGATTGTCTGATTGAGTAACGTCTAAGAGAAAAAGGTCAACAAATTGGTTTACAAGACCAATAATTGACATTAGAGTTTATGATTTTTTTGTTGGTGTTTGTTATAATGTTTTCTTAATATAATATTAATCCATTTTAATACCTTTAGTGTGTCCCTTTTGGTGTCATAAGTTTAATTTTCCATGATTGTGTTTTGAGGCTAGTTGGAAGTTTTGAGTGAGTTATTTCTAGATAAGGTTTAAGTCCTTTTGCCTTGATTTGTGAATTATAAATCACATGGTGACAATATTTCAGTAATTTAGAGTATATATGTGGAATTTTTTTCCATTTTTTTGTGTAAAAATTATGTTTATGATTTATTTATTCAAGACAGACTTTCTAGATATGCACAAGTGTAATTGTGAATAGTGTTAATGGTGTGTTTCAAGTGGTGGATGGAGATAAAAGGTGTTGTATAATATATATGACCTTTCAAATTTTATATTTTATTATAAAATTATATTTTTATATTATGTGAGGTTTTTTAATTTATTCGAAATAATTCAAAAGTAAGGTATCCTAAAATAGACCTAATGTGATGAGGCCTTCATGAGACCTAAAGATGAGATAATGCCTAATTGAGGTAGGTCAGACCTAAAAGGACTCAAATAAAATTTTATCCATGTATATAATATGTCATAATATAAATTACATGGCTGACATAATATGGTAAGTGTGTTTTTCTGACCAAGAAGGATATTGATAAGAGACTTGTATAAATACAAGGCAGTTTTAAGCCTATTTGGGTGTGATGAGAACAAGAGAATGAAATAGAAAATTGGAAATAATAATAAATTATTGTATAACATCATATATGAGTATATAAATTATTATTATTTTTTAACATAGTTTTATGTATATAAAAATTAAGGCCTTATGACCTAATCAAGTCATAATGAGGGCTAGTTGAGAGAACAAGGCTAGAAGGTAGTGTGAGAGGGATAATAGTGAGTTGAAGAAGTGGTCATCATAAGTTAGTTGATAAATATTATACCATAAAGGTGATAAAATATATTAGGTTTTTATGTTGGTCCTAAGTCATCTAGGGGGTTAGTTCCTCCTTATAGTAGGTGCTTGTTAAAGCCTAGCTGAGTTGGTGCTTAACTAGTTAGGGTTGGTGCTCTATGTGGAGTGGGTGCTTCACTAAATTTTATGTTTGTATTATATTATGGTAGTTCATTTTTAGATATTATTTGTGTTTCTTCCCATTGATGTTTTCTCGCATATATGGTGTGTTGACTTGTGTAATCTTGTTTCATGATTTTATAGTTGATTGTTTATACATTACTTGATATATATGTTGATGATTGATTAAGTGAAATTGATAAGAAAGTTTTGAAGATTGATTAAACCCCCTATCTTGGTAATTTTTATTCTAAAAATGACATGATTTATATCACATATCTTATCTATAATCTAATCTTAAAATTCATAGTTGACCTCATGATAGAGCCAAGTTACAATAGGGAGTCATAGGCTAGTAGATTGGGATAGGAAATTCAAAAAATATATGGTGATACCTAATTTCTCATGCATGTACCCAATACTCACATTAGACTAATGAATTTATAATGGGTTTTTAGGAATGTGAAACATGTTATTGGAAGGTAGGTCTATTTTTAGTTTTCATACATATATCTATTATGGGATGATATTCATACTTCATTTGATAACCCAAGGTTTGTGTGGTTAGGAGAAGTAGTCCTTAATTTCAAAAGTCTTATTGTTTTGAAAAACATAATTTTAGTCTCTTAAATTTTATAAAGAGTCTCTCTACCTTGACCTTTCCTTTATTTACCCGACCACCCATTTCATTCCCCCTTGATATGCAAGTTTGATTCTAAATATGTTTCCCTACTTCTATATTATCTCTTCTTCACCTTCAAAGACATGATAGATACTAATTTATTCTAGTTTTATCTATTTTTATAATAAAACAATATGCTTGAGTGATTATGGATTATTTTTATTTACACCATTACTTTACGTTTCTATAATTTGCTTGGTTCTATTTGAATTTTTTTCATTATCATTCCCCTTTTCTCAGACAATTGTGTCTATTTTTATAGTTTTGTACTTATTCTATTATTAAGTGACTTTCGATTGTTAATTCTCACTCAAAAATGTTGTTTTTACCTTTCATGTACTTTTTTCATTGATGACTAACTAGGGATTGGTACTGCTCACTCATAAATGATGTCTTACCATTTTTTTCCCACCTTTGTTTATGTAAGGATTGTTACTAATTTCATATTGATGTTATATTTTCATTTTTATTATATCCTTAATTTAATTTGGTTAGTTAACTTTATTACTTAAGGTATACTTATTTGATTTTTTTGGTCATTTTGTAACCTTAGATTTTAAGTTACCAAATTTACTTTAAATTTTGGCTTGGTCATCTAGTCCTAACTTAGCATTTTTCACCATAGCTTACCAAGTTTTTAAGTATGCCATTCCTACACATTTTAGTCATTTCAGATTTCCTACATTTGTTTATTTTTTCTATTTAAGTTTTGTATCTTTAGGATTTATCCAAATCACTCTCTACACCCTCCACGATAAAAAATACAAACACAACAAACAAACATACAATGATAAATGTAAGTCAAGATATGCATATATTAATTATGTATTTCGTTTACTTCCTTTCAGGCATTTATTCTAAGTTACTTTATGTATTAAAATACTACAAGTTATTTATCTTAGCATTCTATGTTACTATGATCTTTTTTGGAAGCACCATCCCATGTTACAACTATTGGACACATGATGAGATTCAAGTGGGGCATATCTATGTATACAATATTTTAAAACATTATAAATTACTAATGTTTTCTATCTTACAGTAACTTGTCAAGTCTCAATCTCTCTTAGTGCATAATTTAAAGTGCTTACCAGGAAAGGGGTGGGTAAACCATTAGTTCCTTTCAAGAGTATTATCCCCCATACTACCATTTGAAACCAACACAAACCTCTATTATAAATTTACCTAAGGTTTAACACATCCCTTACACATTCCTCTAATAAAATTACCACCTCAAATAGCCGCTACCTAAGCCAAACCCTTTTTTTTTCATTTTCCAAATAAATTCAACCTAGATTGACCCTATTCTTAAAATATAAGTACGTTGCGAGATTAGATCAACCTTATATGATTGAGTTTAAAAACAAATTGATTTAGTTATTAAAGAATAAATTTGATTGTGTTGACTCTATCCACTAAAAATTTGAAAGATTTTAGGGTTATATCTAGTTATATAAACACATCCTTTTTTACCATTTCAGAGAGAGATGGAGTTAACCATTTATTCAGGTGCATCTGCTTATCCACCATTATACTTGAGAAGCCATTTCTCAAGTTTTTATATTATAATTGTAGATAATAATCTTGTATTTTGGAATACTTATTTTGTATGCATAGGATAATTTGTCTAGCCTAGAGAAAATTTATCTTTGATATCCTTAAAAACCACAACAACCTCTCGTGAAGCACCTTAGACAAAGAAAAGATTGAGGCTCAATGGGTTCATGTTCAAGGTAAGTAATCCTAAATCTTTATCCTCTTTATTAAGTAGATAGAATTAAATTTGTTATATTATGAATATGTTTCTATTTATATGAATTAGGGTTAACTCTACATTGAATTGAGTAGATTTATTCTTAGCATGTTTAATTTTATGTTTATTACCCCCATTTTGTGCCACATGATTTGGTGCACACTATACTAGATTTAATTTATTTTTTCATTTAATTTCATAAGAAAAAATATTTTTAAAGTATGTCAATGATGCCATGGTGGTGTCCATGTGAGTGGATGAAGTGCCTTGATAGTCTAAGTGACAATGACAAAGTGTGCAATATGCTTGTCATAGTATGCTTTAAGTATGTTTGGTTGATCTTATATTTTGGCATGGTTTGAGATGATTAGGGATGAGTATGGTTATTTGACCATTTGAAATGGGTCATATAAAAATTAAATAATTCTTTGATTGGTTGTGTGTGTGATTTGAAATCACCTGGTTCATCATTATTCTCATCTAGACATTTTGGGTCAAATGGCCAAAAATTTGAGTAGGTAATTTGATGACATCATAATTGCCACATGTGCATGAGTAAGGGGGAGTTGGTTATATGGTTGTGATAAAATTATTCCCTAGTTTATATGTACAAATTCTCAAGGCTATTTATTAACCATGATAAAATATATGCAAGTGTAAAGTTGGGCTCTCAGGTTTTTCGACAGTGTTTCCCATACTTAGCCAATTTTGTAATGTGGCAAGAAAAGCTAAGTAGGTATTTTGATGATGGCATATCTCACACATGTGGAAGTTTTAGGATAAGTTGATTATATGGGTTTATTTATTTTTGTGCCTAGTTTATTTCAGCTAAGTTTTAGGTCTAGCGCTAAAGTGTGACATAAGCTATGCATGTGTAAAGTTGGTCTTTCCAGACAGTTCTTGATATAGTTAGCTCTATGGATAGATAAATCTGAGAAAGAATTTTAATGTTGTTATATCTCACACATATGAGGATTAAAAGATAATATTATTATATGGTTGTATTATCATTTTTGAGGATATCATATGGTCTATGTTTTAGAACATGAATTTGAGTGAATTAAAATATATGAAGGTTCGAATTTGGCTTTCCAAGTAGATAAGCAATGGTCCCCATACTTAGTCTATTTTTCATGATGCCAAAGATAAAGACCAAATGGATATCTAATGGCTTATGGGAGATCCCAAAATTAATATATATACTTTTTATAAATTAAAATATGTCAAAGTTTTTATTGTTTAATGAATGTAAGGATCTAGATCCTTACAAAAGGATCAACAAAGTGTGTTTGCTCCAAGGTCTCAAGAAGCAACAAGATGAGGATAAGTGATCGATGGTTAACCATAAAAGTTATTAGAAGGAGAGTGAGTGTGCCAAGTTTCATGATTATGGGGGTTTTAATAAAGATAAAATAGTGAGCACTACATGATAAAGACCTAATTAATCTACAAAGATTGATGATGTGCATTGAGTCAATATTGCAAGATTGCATTAGATAAGGTCAATTGTTTGAGGTTAATATTTCACAGTAGTTAAGTATGAGTTAAAGGTCAAGATTCATAAAATAATATTAATGGTGTGAGTTTGATATAAAAAGGCTAGGACATGAGATGTGAACATGGTGTTCAAAGTTTAACTGTGACTGTTTGAATTCAAATATTTGAATTTAACAAAGGAATGACTAGTGTTTGATTTTTGGGCCATATATTTGGATCTAAGAAGAATTTTCTCATGGTGTAAAAGATTAATTTGTAGAGGACATTAATTTACATCTATAAATATATATTTAAAGATATAAAGGTGTGTATAATGAAAGATATTGAGGTTAATAGTTTATTGTGTGTTCATGCATGTTCTGTAACTGACTTGAGAATGACATTTGAGCTTGTTTTGTTGTTATTTGGATGTCTCATGATGAATTAGATATTATAGATATTTTTATAATAAAATATTACCATATTTTTTAATTTTTTATATGTTATAAATCTATATTTAATATGAACAATGTTTATTAAGTTGACTATGTACTCGTTCATGGTGTCCTTATGAACTAGGCTAATGTTTGAGTTCATTGAGCTTGCACATAAGAGTGAAATGATGATTGTAAGAATTTTAGGATGCATAAGGGGTCATTTTTAGTAGATACATGAATTTAAAATTGGTCCTATGCTTCTATTTTTCTCATTTTTGTGCTAATGGAGTGAATAGGTCTTTATGAGACCTATAACGGCTAGTTTTGCCTAATTGAAAGGGGTTGTTACTTAAGGGTGGCCCATGGATGATATGGACAGCATAAGTGTATGGTATTTAGTTTTGTATCAATGTGATATATGAGTTAATTATTTAGGCATGCCTATTGTCCAACCTAGATGGTGATGATCATGATTGTTCTATAAATAGTGAAACCAAATATTATGGTTTCTAGACTTGAGAGTGACATGTAAGAGGAGTGTGCATGTGAGAGTTATGGATTTAAGGAGAGTTAGAGTTAATAATGGATAAATTCATGAGAATTATATATTTAATATTATTTTTATGACCTATAGGTCATAATTTTATTGGTATAATAGTGCTCTTATAGATTAAGTGTGAGTGAAGGTGATGAGTGATAATCAGAGGTCCATCATCAAGTGTTGAAGATAATAGTTTAAGGTGGATGTGTTCATAGGTGTTGTTTTATTAGCTCAAAATATAGGGGTTTTTAGCCTCCTTATAATTTTTAACTTTCTAAAAGTCTAGTTGTTATTGTAGATTAGCTAGACAGGTGTTGTATCACCTTTTGGGATTATGGTCTCACTAAATAATGGATTGTAGTTCCTTGATCAGTTGTATTTGGTATAAACTAGTTATTATTAATATAGGATAATAGTCTAATTATAGGTTCTAGTGTGTTTTCTAACCTAAGAGGGTTTCCCACATATTTCATGTATTATGTTCTTGATCTTGTATTATCTCTCTTGATTCATTGTTATAGATGATGTGTATGCTTCATGAATGCATATGGTAATTGATTAATAATTTGTGAGGATTAAAATTGAAGTTGAATTATATGGGCTCACTAATTCACACCCATATAAATTATTTTACCTTTAATAATTCATATTAGAGTAGGTCCTTTGGTAGAGGATTGACATCTTAAAGGTGATCCAAGATACAATATGGGTAGTCATTAGGGAGGTTTATATACTAAGCAAGAATCAATGTTCAATGGATATAATTATGATTTTTTAAGTGCAAGGATGAGGACCTACATCATTTCCCTAGGGTTTGATGTGTGGCAATATATTATGAATGGCCATGTTTTTCCTCTTACTCCATCTAGTGTTGTAGATAAGACCTTGTTTGAGAATTATTCTAAGATAATGAATGCCATCACTTGTGGTTTTAAAAATATATAATTCACCAAGTAGTCCATTATAAACATGATAAAGAGATATGGGATGAATTGAATATCATTTATGAATGAGATTCAAAGGTGAAGCTTGCTAAGTTACAAACTCACAGAAGGTAATTTGAAGGTCTCAAGATGAATGAAGAATATTTTGTGGCATCCTTTCTACAAAGAGTTGATGATATTGTGAACATAATCAAAGGTCTTGGAGAGGACCTTGAAGAGGCTACTATATTTTAAAAGTATTAATGTCCCTCTTTCTCAATTTTTATCTTAAAGTATCTATTATATAATAAAATCATGATCTTACTTAGCTGAAGTTGGATGAATAAGATGGTATCCTTATTGACTATGAGATGAGAAAGAATGATGATATGCCATAGAAGGATGCAAAATTTAAGATAGAGGTGAATCCTAAGAATAAGTTCGAAGGAGGATGAAATTTTTGATGTTGATGAGGATGAACTTATTTCTTTATTTACAAGGAAATTGAAAATAGGTTTAGACAAGTATAAGGGTAAACTACCCTTTAAATGCTTCAACTATGAAGAGATAGGACATTTTAATATAAAGTTCCCTCACAAGTATGATGATGAAGAGCATGATAAAGACCAAGATGAAGAAAAGAATACATACAAGTCTAATAAGATGAAGAAATAATTTATAAGGTTTGACAATAATAAGAAGTACTTCAAGGATAAAAAATGTCTCTGCACCAAAGAATATTGCAACTCATCAGATGAGAGTGAAGCTAGTGATTTAGAGTATGATCATGAAGATTATGGTCCTATTAAAGATGAATAAATTTTCATCATTGAGGAAGGTGGTTTTTCACATCACAAGGAGTCTACTTGGAGTGATTCAGATGATGATGAAGATGAGTGGACTATGAGACTACATTGAGAAATTATTTTGAACTGAAGATTGAGAATAAGATCAATAAGAAGATGAAATCTAAACTCAAGGACTATCAGGATCAATTTAGTGTGTTTTAAGCAAGAATTAATGAAGACACCAAGGAACATTAATATATTTTCAAACATCTCATTTGTTAATTGTAAATTTTGTCTACAAGCCTAAAATCCAAAGAAGAATATTTTTCAAGGTATGTAATTAAAAATGAGTCATTAAAATCTGAGTTAGAGAAGACATATAGAAAGGTGAAGTCATTCATGTGATTTGACAAGAGCTCAAGTGATCTAGACAATATTTTGAGTGTTAAAAAACATGCTAGTGATATAATTGGTTTTGGATATGAAGAAGAAGAAAAAAATGTAACTCAAGACAAGATGAAGATAAATGTGAACAAGTATGACCATAATTTGAATATAAATCATCAAAAAAGGAATTAATGTGCTTGCATAATGAAGATAAATAAATCACATAACCAAATACCATGAGGTATGTAAGTTTCTATGGTTATTGTTATAAATGGAATCAATTTGGGCATAAAGCTAGAGAATACAAGAGACTTGTTATAAAGGAGTTTGCATTGAACTATGGTGGGGGTCATTTGTCAAAAAGTGAAAATGGAGTCAAGTGATTTAACTATCTTGATGTGGGACACTTTACAAATAATTTTACACATAAGGTTAGACAAGGTGAGTTCTCTCCCAAAAGAGGGGGTGGTTTCATTTTTCATGGCATATGACACCTTACAATTTTGTATCTAGACAAGGTAAGACAAACTATGTTTACTTCAAGGAGTATGGTTTGCTAAAACTATGAATATATATGTGACATTACTAGTTTCTACAATCAAAGGTATACATGTCAAAATGAGTTCAATCAAGGTCCTAGAGTGCAAGGAAGAAGGAAAGTAAACTTATTAAAGCCAAAGGTGATAAGTATGAGTCATGATTAGATTGCATGTCCAAGTAATCTATTTTTTATGGTGGAGAATGATTTAGAAGCTAAAAAGTGCCAAGGGATCTCACTGTCTGCTCATATTTTGAGTGCAGAGACCAAGCTTAAAGAGAAGACCAAGGTGTTACTTTAATCTATCATTGAGGTATGTATGGATCCAAGTGAAAATCATACTATTGTTTATAATTTATCATGCAAATAACATCAATTATCAGTGACTAATGATGAGGTTCCAAGATGCAAAGAAAATTCTACAAATGAAAAGGTATATCATGAATCTATGTTATCTCCATGTTTTTTCAATCCAATCTTAGAAGAGAATGAGAGTGATTCATAGAAGAAACTAGTTGTCATAGTTCAAACTAAGAAGAAGAAGAAAAAAAATAATAAATCTTATAGTTATAAGAGGATTCCAATGGTTACTAAGAAGATGTGGGCCAGTCTTGGATTCAATTTATTTTAGAGAATTATGGTGCAAAGGATGTGTATATATATGCTTCTTAATAGACTCCTTTAAGTGGATAATTAAGTTATTTTGTGGTGTTTTTAAGATGGTCCTCTAAGTCTAGAGATGATTATTTTTAGTAGGAGCATGTATGTCTAGGTGGAAGAGATGTTGTGGTGATGTTATAGTGATGTCATAGCTATATATGGTCAATTTGTGGAGTAAAATTAAAGGTTTTTCAAGTGGAAAAACAATATTTGTGATTTTTAAAGATGATAATTTTTTATATAAAGGTCTATTGAACTTATTCTAGCATTTTCTACATGGTTTTTTGGTCTGAAGGTATGTTGAAGTCAAATGGGATATTTTTGTTTGCTCTTGAGTTTCCCAATTTGTGCTTAAAAGTATGTAGGTCCTAAATTGGGTTATAATATGTATGATTTACCAAAGGTATGGAAGATAAAATCTTGGTCCAAAAGTGTGTTATGGGTGTCTCTAGGTGTGTAAGAAGTTTTAGATATGTGCATTGACCAGAAGGAGGTTTGTTGATCTTGTTTGTTTTTGAGTTTTTAGGGTTTTAGGCTATGATAAAAAAGTGTTTTTCCTTCTGATTTGAGGTGTGAGGATTATTAATATTATAAATGGGCCAAATGGGGTGTCAAATAAATATTCATAGAGATTTTAAGGTTTGTGGTGTTCAAGTTATTCATGTTTTTGTCATGATGGAGGCCTAATTGGCAAGTTGGTTTATGAAGGAGGTATATTGTAGAGGATGAACTAGTTGTTGAGTAATTTTTACTGAGGGGTAATATAAAATATTTCTAGATATGAATTTTTAGATCCTGAAACTATGTCTACAAAATTTTTTGGGATCTGCAAGTTCCAGGTAGGGTTACAAGGAGACTAGATAGGCCTCATATGAATATGAGTGCCTTTTTTCTTAGTTTCTCCAAAATCAAGGTATGTTTTATTCAAGGTGAGTTATCAGGTTGTTTTAGATCATGTTTACTATTTGGTGAGTGGCATGAAGTCTTGTTGATGGTCCTTGAGGTGGTTTGAGAGAGAAGGCTAGTAAGCATGTGTCTTGATTCTTCATGGTGTATGGAGATCTGAAGATTGTCAAGATGTGAAATGGCTAAAAAATATTAGGGGGAGTCCATATTAGATGTTTTTAAATTTTTTTTACATTATTTTTTAGTACTTTTGTGTGTTATTTCTTCATTGGCTATAGTGTTCAGTTGAAGAGAGTGTTGGTATGGAGTAAGAGGAAGTTGTCAAGGCAAGAAGAGGTAGGTTCAATGTAAGGGGGAATTGGTAACATATTTATAATATGTTCCTCTCCTATTTTTGGTCTTTTCAAGTCCTTAGGATCAGTTTTTCCCACTTTATCATTGTGTCAAAGGGGGAGAAAGTTCCTATTGTGGGAGTGCTTGAAGAGAGAGAAGGAAGGTGAGATGTATATTGTTATATTGATGAGTGTTGCCATCAGTTACAAAGAGGGAGATTGTTAGATTATTATTAATGATGTAATGGAGGTTTTCAAGTGAGTGGATGAATTTCCTTGATAGTATAAGTGAATGACAAATTGTGTAATATGCTTGTCCTAGTATGCTTGAAGTATGATTGGTTGATCTTCTATTTTGGCATGGTTTGAGATGATTAGGGATGAGTATGGTGATTTGAGAATGTGAAAGGGGTCATATTAGAATTTAAAAATTATTTGAGTGTTTTTTTAAATGAGTGTAATTCACCCAATTCATCATTGATCTCATTTAGATATTTTGGGTGTAATGACAAAAAAATTGAGTAGGCAGTTTGATGACATCATAATTGCCACATATGGATAAGTCAGGGGAAGTTGGTGAGATGTTTGTGATAAAATTATTCCATATTTTCAATTAAAAAATTCTCAAGGATATGTATGAAGCATGAAAAAATATATACAAGTGTAAATTTGGGCTCTCAAGATTTTTGATAGTGTTTTCCCATACTTGGCCAATTTTGCAATGTGGGAAGAAAAGCTGAGTATCTTGATGATCACATATCTCACATGTGTGTATGTTTTAGGAGAAGGTAATCATATATTTTTGTTCAATTTTTTTCCTAGATAATTTTTTCTAACTTATAGGTCAAGTTATGAAGTGTGACAAAAGCTATGCATGTGCAAAGTTGGTCTTTCTAAATAGTTTTTGACATAGTTAGCTCTATGAATAGATATATATATATATGAGGAGGCATTTTAATATCATTATTTATCACATGTGTGAGGGTTGTATGATAATATTGTTATATTTTTGGATTATCCTATGTGAGTAGATCATATGATCCTTTTCTAGAAATTTTGTTTGAGTGAAGCAAAAGATATGAAGGTCTAAAGTTAGCCTTCCACGCAAATAAACAATGGTCTACATACTTAGTCTATTTTTCACGATGTTAAAGATCAAGAAAAAATGGAGATATAATATCTAATGTGAAATAATATAGTTAATATCTAAAATTTGATTCAATTCAAATAGGTCAAAGTATTCTTTGGTTTATGAAGGTAAATATTGAGCTCCTTACAAAAGGATCAACTAACTGTGTTTGTTCTGAGGTCTCAAGAAGCAACAAGATGATGATAAGTTCTTAATGGTTAATGGTAAAATTTATAAGATGACACACAAGGGTGATGATTTTAATTATCATAGGGTTTATAATCAAGATAAAATAGTGATAATTTCATTATAAAGAACTAACTAATGTCCAGAGATCGATGGTGCCCATTGAAACAATATTGCAAGATTACATGAGATAAGGTCAACTGTTCAAGGTTTAATGTTTATCATTGGTACACTATGATTTAAAGTTCAAGATTCATATAATAATATAAATGTTTTGATTTTTATCTAAATCATTGAGGACATGAGATGTGAGCATGGTGTTCAAAGTTTAACTATGACCGTTTGAATTCAAATATTTGAATTTAACAAAGGAATGACTAATGTCTTGTTTTAGGGCCATATCTTTTGATCTATGTATAATTTGCTCATGGTGTAAAAATAAAAATTGTAGAGGACTCCAATTTGAATCTATAAATATATATTTAAATAACTTAAAGTGTGTACACTCAAATATATTTAGGTTCAAAGTTGACTGTGTATTGGTGCATGTTCGACAAGTGACCCGAGAAGGATGTTTGATCTTGTTTTATTATTTTTTGTGTATCTCATGATGAATTAAATATTGGAGAGTTTTATATACTGAATTAAAATAATATATTTCAATTTTTGATATGTGATCAATCTATATTGAATTTAAACAATGCTTAAGAAGTTGATTATGTGTTTATTCATAGTGTTCTTATGAACAAGGCTAATGTTTGAGTTGATTGAACTTGCATAGAAGAGTGTAATCATGACCTAAATAATTTGAGGATTACTAAATGGTAATTTATAGTGGACCTATGAATTTTAAAGTGGTTCCATGTTTCTATTTTACTCATTATTGTGATAATGGAGTGAATAGGTCTTCATGAGACCTATATGGGATAGTTTGGCCTAATTAAAAGGGGTTATTGCTTAAGGGTGACCCATTAGTGATAGGACCAACCTATGTGGATGGTATTGATATTTTTATTGATGAGATAGATGCCTTAATGGTTAATTAATACCTATTATCTAACCAAGATGGTGATGATCATGATTGTTCAATAAATAGTGAAACTAAATATGATGGTTTCTAGACCTGAGAGTGACTTATAAGAGGAGTGTGCATGTGAGAGTTATGGATCAAAGGAGAGGTTGATTGAATATTGGATATGTGAATGAGTATAGTATATTTAAGAATGTATGTATGACTTATAGGCCATAATTTTATTTTCATAATAATGCTCTTACATATTAAGTATGAGTGAAGGTGTTGAGTGATAATAAGAGGTCCATCATCAGGGGTTGAAGACTAGTTAAAATGCAGATGTGTTCATAGGTGTTGTTGTGGTAGCTTAACATCTAGGGGGTTTCATCCTCCTTACAAGGTAAAACTTAATAAAAGTCTAGTTATTTTTATAGCTTAGCTAGATATGTGTTGTAGCACCTTGTGGGGTTTTAGTCTCACAAAATAAGGGATTATAGTTCCTTGATCAGTTATAGCTGGTATAAATTGGTTATTGTTATTATAAGATAGTATTCTAATTATAGGTTCTAGTGGTTTTTCTCTTCAAGAGGTTTTTTCACATTTGTCATGTGTTATATGCCTGATCTTACATTATCTCTTTTGATTCATTTTTATAGATGATGTGTATGCTTCATGAATAATTTTGGTAATTGATTAATAATTTACAATTATTGGAATTAAAGTTGAATTATTTGGGCTCATTGATTCACCCTACCTCTCAATGACTATAACTTTAACACATAGGACCTAGATAAGGTTATTGTGGCATTACTTGACTAGAGGTTTTGGAACCCTCTCTAATGATATTATGTGGAAAAGAACCCATTAGATAGGTCTAACAGATCTATATTGGTCATGACCCTAATTTTCTAAATATACTAATAAGTGGAAGGGCTAGTATAAATTTTTTTTGGAGGTAGGATTGATTGTTAGTTTAGTTTCACTTTCTAGTATATACAAATGACATTAGTCAATGTTACCTAGTAGGGTTAGATAATTTAGGGTAATCACCTATAGATGACAAGGAGTAACTAATAAAAGGTGTAATTAAATCATTTGATTTATCGATTGCTAAAAAGCTTTACATGTTTGCAAGTTTTAATTATTTGTGTGCAAACATTAGTTTTGGGTATTCTAATTATCAGTGTGTTGACATAATTGTCATTGTCTAAAAATCTTATTTAGGTTTGTTTTGATTATGGTCATTTGAATCATAAACCACTAGGTTATTAGTCAATGTTACATTATTATTTCAGTTTAGTTTAGTGTTTTTTTTTGGCCGAGTTTCTACTTCCAACTCCAACTGATAGTTTGGGTACATAGGGACACCTATCTATGGTTGGGTTTATCTCAAGAATTGGATGGATTTGAATACAAAATATTTTCTATGGGAATTTTTTATGTGTGGATTATTTCATCTATTAGAAGGAATGCAAGATGATAACACTCCAATATATTTAACCAATTAATATCACCTAAGGTAAATCTTGTGCCCACTGAAGTGGGTCCACAGGTATTTTATTAATCAAAATAAAATAAGAACAAGAAAGGGTGTCAATATTTTGTTAACCCTTTTACATTGAAAAACATATATTTATAGGTTTTCATCACATACCAGTAAAAATAAACTAACCTATTAACCAACTTCCATGGGAATTTCATTCGAAAGGTAGTTCAAATTATTTAACACAAAATATAAAACTAACCTAATAAAACTAAGTTAATTTATTTATGTTGGTGTCTTTATAAAAATAAGCATGCCCCATTTATATTTATTATTTAAAATAAACTTACCAAAATCCTAAGCTAAGTTAAGACCTTGGAACAAGTCATAACAAACCCCACATGATCCAAAGTCAGTTCTTTAGACACATGCTAACCATTTTTTTAAATTTTTAAAATTTGATTTTGTCAAGGGGTTTTGTGAAAATGTTAGTTTTTTGATCAGCAGTTGGGCAATTTATAGGATCAAGTGCTTTATTTGCCACCAACATTCATAGATAATGATATTTGACATCCATATGTTTTGTTTTGGCATAAAACACTAGATTCTTGGACATCCTGATTTCACTTTGATTATCAATGTATAACTATGTAGGAGCAATCTAATAAATCTAAAGATCTTCAAGAATGTGTTTTAAGTTAACAATTTATCTGGAAGCATCCCATGTTGTAATGTACTCTAATTATACTAATGAATTCACCACTGTATCATGCTTCTTACAACACCAATCAATGGCAGATGAACCCATATGCATAGTGTATCCTATTGTGGATACTCTATCATCGACACATCTACCAAAATCTACATCACAATACCTAACAAGTTTGAATTTATTATTGTGGTGGTACTCAAGTTCATATTTTTTCTTTCCATGAAGGTAACAAAGTAATGTTTTTGCTGCAATCCACTGAATTTGTCTAATCGCGTACATAAACTTAGATAAAATTCCAACTAAAAATGATATATCAAGCTTGGTAGTCATCAAATATATCAAACCTTTGACTAATTATCTATATGTGGTGCCATCAAATAAGGCATTTCTATCATCCTTAGACAATTTCAAGTTACTTTCCATGGGATTGAGGGTAGGATTACAGTCACTCATGCCAAACCTATTTAATAACTCATAAATATACTTAGTTTATGAAATAAAAATACTAGGCTCTTTTTGAGTTACTTTTGTACCAAGATAGTAGTGAAGAAGTCCAAGATCTATCATCTCAAACCCATCTTTTAATTCCTTATTCACAAACTTGTTCTGATTTTCATCATTTCCTATGATGAAAAAGTCTATCGACATAGAAAACAAGAATCACCAATTTCTTACCTTGCACTCAAAAATAGAGAGTATCATTAGATTCACAATGTTGAAGCCAATTGTCTTCAAGTATGAATCCATTGTCTCATACCAAGCCCTAGGTGCCTATTTTAGCTGATACAAATCTTTTATCAATTTACATACTTTGTGTTCTACACCCACTCTCTCAAAACCTTGAGATTGTTTCATGTACACTTCTTCCTATAAATCACCATTAAAAAAAGCACTTTTAACATCCATATAATGTACTTTTCAACCATTTTATGCTGCTAAGGTAAGTACCATTTGAATAGTGTGCCTTTTGGAAGTTGGTGTAAATGTTTCTTGATAGTTAATACATTCTTATTGCACATATCCTTTCACAACAATCATTGCCTTATGTTTATCAATGGAGACATTTAATTTATAGGTAGTCTTATAAAAACATTTAAATCCTATGGGTTGAACATGTGGAGGAGGATCAACTAAAACAAAAATATTATTGATAATTATTGTATCATATTCAATTTTCATTGCCTATTGCCAAACATGTTTAGTAGAGGCCTCCTCAAAAGTAGATGGTTTAGTAGAAGTAGTAGTAAAAACCATTTCATAGTTCACCTATTTATGAGAACTCTTGGGACCTATTAAACTAACTTCATCTTCTTTCAATATATCAAAAGTTCTTTGAGCCCATTTTAGATATTTATTCAAATTATTTAAATTAGGAACACCAAAGTTCTCATCATGTGTAGCATTCGAAGGAAGACTTAGAGAATTTTCAACATTTTCTAAGTCATCAACTTGTGAATTAGTAGATGAAGGAGAGGAAATTGAAGGGATATTAGTCTCATACCATAACCTTGAATAATTTCACTCTTATTCAATCCCTTATCATGTTTTACAATTTTCCTCTCTAACCTGTCAAATTGAGAATCAATTTTTGTAGTGTTCATAGTACCAAATTTATCAAATACAACATCTCAACTCACTATGAATTTGCCTATATCCTATGCAATAAAATGATAACCCTTTTTATTTTATGAATATTCAAGAAAGATGCATTTTTGACTTCATGGTTCCAACTTAGTTCTATGTTTAATGGGTACTAATGCAAAATAAAGGCATCCAAAAAATTTCAAGTGTTTAAATTTTGGTTTAAACCCATGCTAAGCCTCATACAAAGTTTATCCCAAAAGTGCATCTGTGTGGGACCTATTTCTGAAATACACTGTAGTACTAATGGCTTTGGCCCAAAACTTATCATCAAGATATTTATAGTGAAACTTAGCTCGTGATGTACAATCTAAAGTTCTATTCATTCATTTAGATACTCCATTTTGCTATGGAGTGTAAACATTACTATATTTTCAATGAATGCCATGTTCTTAGAAATAGTATGAAAACTCATTCAAATTATACTCGCAACTATTATTTTAATGAAGAGTGGCTATATGTGAACCTATTTCTTTCTCAACTGAGTGTAACCAATCAATAAACCTAGTAAAAACATATGATTTATTTTTCATTAAAAACACCCAAGTCATTCTAGAAAAATCATCAATAAAAAATACAAAATATATACACCCTCCAATGAGTGACTTATTCATGTCACATACATCACTTTGAACTAACTACAAACATGCATTAGCTCTCCATGAAGAATTTTTAGGAAAAATTTCCCGATTTTGTTTGCCCAAAACAAAAGATTCACAAAGAATACTATCTTTATAAAAAGTGGGAAAATCACTCACCATACCATATCTCTACAAGTCCACTAAAGAGTGAACATTTAAATTTCCATAGAGGAGATGCCAAAACTACTATGTAGACATAGTACCTATACTTGTTTCAATAACTATCACAAGTTCCACTATGGGGGGAGGCACTTTATAATGCAGTCTAACTAAATTTCCATCCTTATATCCTGTATACATGGTTTTGTATCCATCCTTCACTAAATTTATATAAATGAGCCCATTTTCAAATATAATTTGATAACCTTCCTTTCAAATAGTTACTAAGGAAAGAAGATGTTTTTGAAATGTGGGAACATACCAAACATTCTCCAAGTATTTTATTGAGCAATTAGGAAGGAGAATATTAATTGACCCAAGACCTTGTGGAGTATACAAATACTTATCTACCAAGGCAATTAGAGAGAGAATATTCTTTTAAAGTCTAAAATAAGTATTGCCTAAACATCATATGTTTGGTTTCTCTTGTATCTAAAACCCATGCATCTATGAGCTCATCTATAGCCTCATATTCCATATAATCAATGTGCCCTAAAGTAGTGAATGCATATCCATGAGAAAATTTTCTAGACTCATCATAGTCATGATTAACATATTGATCATAGTTAGACTTAGTCACTTTTTGTCAAAAGGAATCCTACACTGAGAGGCAATGTGACCAAATTTTCTACATCTATGACATTGATTGTATGATCTACCTCCACATTTGTCTCTATAAGAGTTGTGACCATGTCCTTTATCACTCATCTCACTTGAATGAGAAGATATATATTGTTGTTGATTTTAATAATTTATAGCTTAGTTTTGATATCTACCTCCTCTATAACCTTGACAACCTCTATAATTTTTCCCTCTATTATTTTGTTGACTAAAAGAAGATGAACTAGGATTATAATCTAAAAAATGGGCTTCCTTGGTTTTATTGGATTTCTTAGGTAAAGAGAGGTCATGTTGAATAATAAACTCAACCAATTTATCAAAAGTGAAGCCTATGATCTTGTTAGAGACATACAACATTTCTACAAAGTTCATATAAGACTCAGGTAGTCCTTTCAATGCATCAGTAACTATGAGATCATCATCTAGTTTTCCAAACCCAACCTTAATGTACTCAGTAATAATATTATTCAACTTAGACATGTATTCTCCCATATCCCCATCTTTTTTTAATGATAAAGTAAACAAATGCATATGAATTTCTATCTTTTTATGCTTAGGTTTTTTATCATACAAATTAGATAAGGTTTTTTATGTAGTATAACTATGTGGAGAATATTCACTATGTATGTAAGTATTCTGAGTACAAAAACACTTGATTAAAGCTAGGGCCTCAGAATCATGTAGATTAAAAACATCAAGTTTGGCTTGTTCTATAGGGAATGTAGGATTTTCATCTTTACAATATCTCATAGCTCATTAAAAACTAATGAAGATTCCATCAAAAATTTCTAATTAGAATAATTATAAATTGTTAATCTATCACCATCTGAAAGTAAATTTTGATTTTTTGGCATCTGTAAATGAAATTAAGTGTGAAAAATGAAATAAAAACACACTCATAATAACACTTTGTACAAAATAATGATTCTATAGGGTTTTTCACTTAACCTCCATGTAGAGCAAAAGAAAGATATTTTTGAAGGGTTTTGTACTTAACTCACCAAAAATAAAATATTTAAATCTATTACTCATTATTTAACCAATTACACCCTTATTTCACTAAGTTCATCATTTACACCCTTATTTCACCAATTATACCCTTATTTCACCAATGAAACACATAACTATTGATTTTCTCCTATAAAAATTTAATTCTTTCATATGATTGATGTCCTTTACAATATTCAAAACATGTAAAATATTACCAAAAAATGTAATATTCTTCTAAAAAGTAAATTCCCAAATATAAAATTTCACCAAAAGAAAGACTTGAACCGTGGACCTCCAATATCCAAGGGTTTTTACAAAATCATACCTTCCAATTAATCTATGAGATTTTATAAGACATATAATGAGAAATTTATTTTTAAAGCTAATTTTTTCTCTTTGTAAAATTTTAAAAAAATTACTTTTCCAAGTAAAAATCCATTCATCCATGAAACTTTTGGAAAAAGTAAAAATCTCTTTGATTCGTGGACCACTCAAACATCTTTGATCAAAATTTGGAAAATGAAAAATATTATTTTTCACCTATATTCCAATGCAATTATATATCCAAGGACACTATGGATGCAAAAAGTAATTTCTAGAACTTTTTTATTGATGTAGTAGGCCTTACAAATCCATAAAGGGCCAAATAATAGAGTTTTAAAGCAAATTTAAACTAATAGAAAGGATTTTTTTTCAAAATAAAATATGGATGGATTTTTGGATAAAATGAGAGTTTTAAAAATTTAAAACCAATCCATAAAATACAAAAAAATTATTTAAAAGCTTTCAGTATAGTTTTGGATCAAATTTTTTGGCATAAAAAAGCTTAAAACTAATAGAGATTTATCCATATTTTTAAAATATTTTTTATAAAAAATCATTTAGGCCATATCAATTTGTTATATGGGTTTTTCTAAATCCATAAAAATGGATTATTGGGCATAATTTTAAAAATTGGAATCGAACAATCAACTTCTAGGCTTTAATAGGGAGAATCAAGCTTCAAAAAATGGAGGATGAAAAAATAATTTCTCAATGTATTTTAATTATCAAATTCCTTAAAACATCGGATTTAAAAAATAATATTTTAAATTTTTTTCAAATATTAACTCCAAAGTATATTAATAAAGGGCACAACTTATATTTGCCAAAATCAATTTCTTGTGAGCCTTCTTTATCGAATCATATGAATTTCTTCTCTTCTTCCTGAGATTACCAAATTCTATTTTACCTTGAATTTTCCAAGAATTTCCAAGTTACCATCCTCGGATATCACTGATAACACTCCAATAGATTTAACCAAATAAAATCACCTAAGGTAAATCTTGTGCCTAGTAAGGTGGGTTCACAAGTATTTTATTAATCAAAATAAAATAAGTACCTAGAAAGGGTGCCAATATGTTGTTAACCCTTTTAGATTGAAAAACATATATTCATAGGTTTTCACTACATACCGGTAAAAATCAACTAACCTATTAACTAACTCCCATGAAAATTCCACTTGAAAGGTAGTTTTAATTATTGAACACAAAATATAAAACTAACAAAATAAAACCAGGTTAATTTATTTTTGGGTGTGTGTCTATAAAAAGAAACATGCCCCATTTACATTTATTATTTAAAATAAACTTACCAAAATATTAAGCTAAGTTAATACTTTGGAACAAGTCCTAACGCTATCAAAATAGTTATTATCTTTATGTCCAAACATGCATTTAATTTGGATAACCTTGCATGTAAATTTAAGTTGTTAATTGTTTGATGCATGTATGTAAATCTTGTATGGTTACATTCATTGGAAAATAAGATTATTGAAATATATCATGAATCCTATAGGATACATACATGTGTGTGTGTGTGTGTGTGTGTGTGTGTGTGTGTGTGTGTGTGTGTGTGTGTGTGTGTGTGTGTGTGTGTGTGTGTGTGTGTCTGTGTACACATACATGCATACATATACATTATAATATCCTTCGATTCTATTGGTTATGTTAAGTATATCATAAATGTCTTGCATTGTCTTAAATATTAAATTTTCATGTATTCTATTATAAATAACAAAATTGCAAGGTATAGTTTATGTTCTTTGAATTGAATTCATAATGTTTGTATTTTGTGATGTTAATCATTTACTTGGATTGAAAAACATAAATGAATGGTATTATTTATATGGAAATTTTTTAATATTATTTTTTATTAATTAATCCTACTAAATAAGAATTTGTTTTCTCTTATTGATATATTATGAAATCATTATTATTTGATCAATATATATACAAAAGGTAAAGTAATGAGCTGGAAGTGATCTATGGAGATACTAGTTACTCTTATAGTTATTAATAACATTCTTATTACAAGGAGATGGTTATCTTAGTATAAGTGTTTGCATTATCTAATGGATTATTTTATTATATGGTGTTTTCATTATGAAGATTATGATTTTGAAATTGGAATAGTTACCTATAACTAGGTATTTCTATGATTGTATATTTTGTTGAAGGAGAAAGAATTCATTTTTTTTAAGCATAATAGAATTCATGAGGAAAGGAAAAAGAATGGATGGTCATCAGTGTAATTATGTCGTGCCCATTTTTTTCTCTTCAAAATAAGCATGACATAAACCTTCAATGAACAAATCACCAAATTACATGGATAGAAACTTAAATCCATTCCAATCACAAAAAATATCAAAGTAAATATTACAACTACCATAATGCATTAAACAGATGTAAAATAATAATTAATTCAACCCCACACTCAAAAATCCTCATGATCCTGTGCCAAAGATAACTATGATATGATGTTGAGATGGCCATCAAATTCAATATATGTAGTTATTGATGTCTTCAAGTTCCATGTGGACACTTAAGGATAACTCAAGCCTAAAATGATAGGAGAATTGGATGTGCCATGCATCATGATTATGAGACCCTTAGTCCCATGCTAGTCATCTAACCTCTTAGACTTCAGCTCTCTAGAATGTTACCATTTGGTAGTCCTTAGGTCCATACAACCATAAAGGCATTGGGGTATTAACCCAATGGCTCAATCCCTATGGGCCTTAGAGTTTCTTTACATCTAGCTTTGAGGATTTAAGCTTTGTGGGTGTATGGGGCAATGGAAGCATAGAGGTATTGAGGCATAAACCCCAATGGCTTAACCATGTAAGCTTCCAAGCTCCTAGGACACTACCACGTGGCATTTATTTAGGGCTTTTCAATTCCTCAAGGTTATGGATAATTAGAGGTTTATCCTTCAAGGCAATCCCTTAGGCTATCTAGAGGATGCCATGTGGCATCATCTAGCCAAATTTCAAAAATCTTGAAATTTGGCTAAGGCCAAACCTAAAAGAAAACCCAAACCTAAAAATCTTAAAGAAAAAAGATTTAAGTGAGGTGAGAACAAGAAAATGAAGGATTCATAAGGAAAAAATCCCAAAGAAAACTCAAAAAATGGATAAGGCATGATCTAAAGTAAAACATGAAGCTTCAATCAATTACACATGTTGAAAGGTTAACCTCGAATCTGATAAGGCATAGAAACATCTAACCAAACTAAGGTTGTATCCTAGACAAAATTTATATAGAAGATCTGAGTTTAATAAAAACTTCATCTATTTTATAAAATAATCTAGGTCTTGGGAAGACATAAAATATGAAGAAAAATTTACTAAGGCCAAATGGATCCTTTTACATGACATCCATCTGATCCACAACAACCTTAAAATACTTATGAGCTATCTATATTGATATTCAATTAAAAACCATAGCTTAATAATTATGTTTGCCTCATCCTTGCACAAACTCAATTCAATAAATAAATCATAAGATATTTAAAAGGAGAGACATATGTTTTGGTTGAATATTTTGTCGATCAGCGTACTGATAAACAAAATAGGTCTAATCAGCCAAAGTAAGAAGATTAGTCATCCAAATGTGTAGATTCACCACATCAAGAGACTGATCTCTCCTCTCATCAAGGGTAGGTTCCCTATAGGTAAGATATACACACACACACATATATACATATATACATACATACACACACACACACACACACACACACACACACACACACACATAAATAAATAAAAAATAATACTCAAGAGTAGGACAAACCATCCATCTCTCTTTCTTTAGAGATGATGTGTGTAAATCAAAGGAAAAAATCAAGGGAAATGATAGACAACACTCCTCTTCTTTCAGAAGTACTATTCAGCAAACCACAAGAATACTCCTAGTAGTAACAACAAAATGTAGCAAAGGATGTAATAACCAGAAAATTGAGATGCAGCACAAAGTCTCCACCTGAATTGCTCAAGAGTAAGATACGAAGGACAATGAGGGCACAAAGTCACCCCAAGGTCCTTTACACATAAATGAAAAGAAAACACACACTAAAATCAATTATGGGGGCACAAAGTCTCTCCACATTTGACTCTTTTAGACACCTTCCTAACTGTTGTCACTAATTCAGCTTGTTGAATTAAAGGAACATAAGATATATTAAGGAAAAAGACATAAGATTAGTTTCCTTAACAACAAAGATATTATAGCACAAAGTCTAAAAAACCACTTGCTTTCTTATTTCAATAACAAAATATGATAAACAAACTGAGCTAAAAATATCAGAAGTGTCTTTCAATTTGGGCAAAGTTTTGTTCTGATTGTCAAAATGAGATCCATTTACAATAGAGGAGATTCCCTTATATATCCTCTTCAAGAATGACTTGGGAATAGTAACACATCTTGTTGCATTGGAATTTGTTAAGAATATAAGCTGTAACTTAGGGGAATTTTACCCATTTGATTTTATCAGTGCAGAGAAACAAGTCACACTATTAAAGTTTGTAACTTTCAATGTCCACCTGGCGATCTGATCCTACCTTCATCATTCCTCCTTTTTTGGTTAATTAAATTGGGTCCTAGATTCAATTTGCTATTTTGTTCCTTCTTCACTTTCTGTTGGTCTTGGCCTTGAAGTCTGTGAATGCATTTGGATCTATGGGTTCAAAGGATCAACGACTATTTTATGAGCTTTAAAAATTGGCGTTCATGTGCCCGTCACTATGTTTTCAATGGCTAGTTCACCGTGTTGAATTTGATGTCTTCAGGCACATCACCACTTGGTCCTCTTTCAGCTTTTCTGTTTGGTGCTTTCCTGGATTGAACTTGCCCTTTCAATCCTTAAAAAATGACCTATTTTGGGTCGAGAAGAACCCCCCGCAAGAGTATCTACCCTTCAGGTCGGTCTTTAAATGGCCTTCAGGCTTATTTATTCTAGTAGGTGGCTAGATTTCTTCCTTAAAATTTCTTATTTCATGTCTTCCTGAAGGGAAGGTGACCCTTCAGCTTCAGGGAAGTATCCTTTAATTTGGTAGCTGAGAGTCCCCTGCAAGGGCACCTACCCTTCGGGGTACTTTGGCGGCCTTTTCTTTAGTGGACTATTCATAGGGCTTTCTTGCAGATGATTCCCATGGGTATTTCCCCCATGATTTCTCTATGGGTAAATTCTCATAGACAAAAAGTTTGGGGACAAATCATTATGGACAAAAAGTTTGCAAAAATTTCCCACCTTTGTAAAATCCTTAGGGTTTTCTTGAGCCTGCGGCCAGTTCATGAATTTTTACAGACTTTTTGTCTGAAGGAATTCCTTCAGACAAAAAGTCTAAAGGAATTTATACCTTTATCTACCTTAGTATTTTTTGAATTCCAAAATAATTACCTTTGCAGCCTTTTTGAAAATGACCATTCTGAAGGGTACTTTCGTTGACCAAGTGCCCTCCACAAGGGTACTTGTCCTTTGGGAGGTTATTTAAACTTTTACATTGGATCGCTCCTTTGAACCAAGGCTTTGAACCTCTTTGTTAAACCAAGGCTTTGAACCTCTTCATTAAACCAAGGATTTGAACCAACTATTGAACCATTTGATTGAACCAAAATGGTTCAAGCTGATGAACCCTTTGATTGAACCAAGTCTTTGAACCAAGCAAATGAAGCAAAGCCTTGAACCAAGCTGATGAACCATCTATTGAACCACTTCATTGAACCAATCGGTTGAACCAATATTTGAACCAAAATGGTTCAAGCCGATGGTTCAATTGAATGAACCAAAGAAATGAACCAAGTTTTGGTTCAATGGTTCAAACAAAGCCTTAAATTGACTGACAAACCATTTGACATTGAACCAACCGTTGAATCAAATGCATTAAACCTATTGCTGATGCTTGTCGATGGAGATTTTTGTTTGAACCAAGGCACTGAACCAATCCCAAAAAAGACCAAGTGTTATAAATTGATTCTTTTGATTGAACCCGCGTGCAGAAGCTGTGAAGCCCATTGAACTTGTAGAAATGAACCTGCCTACAGAGTCCATAGAAACAAAGTCTATAGATTTTCTCTAACCTTGAAAGATTCTGTAGATTTCAACCTATAAATCTCATTTAACTTGGCATGCAAATTCCATAGATTTTCTCTTCTTGCTGAGTCTGTAGATTCAAGCATGTAGAGTCTGTATATTCAAGCCTGCAGAGTTTATAGATTTAAGCCTACAGAGTCCATAGATTTAAGCCTGCAGAGTCCATAGATTTAATCCTGCAAAGTCTGTAGATTTTTGAGAAGCTTAAAAAATTAGGAATTTGAAATTCCCAAGACAAATTTTGAAAAGGGAAGAGCCAATTTTGGTCTGTAGGACCAATATAGTTCAAATTTTGTCCCAAAAATGAGTGATATTTTTTGGGGACCAACAGCTGGCTCCAGTTGGGGAACTTTTGCCAATTGCAAAAAGAATTGAAGGAGAAGAATCCAAAATCTTGAGTGTCTTTATGTGTACCATTGGGTTACGAAGTCATGCTACCCAGAAATGAAAGGCATCAAAAATGGAAACAAACAAAACAAAACAAAATTAAAAACTATACAAATATACATATATATAGATGTAATGATCTGATACTTCAAGAGTTGAAATGTTTCAGATGCTGCACATTGTGAGGCAGAGAAAAGAGTGTGACATCTTGATATTTAAGCAAAAATCTATTTTCACCAGTGTGCTAATGAATTATAAATGGGCCTCTCCAAAGGGAGTCAAACTTTCCATGCATCCCCTTTGGTTATCTCCTTTTATCCCATAGCAGGACTTGATCCCCAATCTAGAAATCATGATTTATGGCCTTCTGGTCAAAGAGTTTCTTTACCAAACTTTGATGAGTAGTGATTTTGTCCACCACCATGGTTCTCTATTCCTCTAGCTCAGTCAGGCACATGATTCTTTTATCAAGAGAACTTTTATATGTTTGATCTTCAATTGCCTTTGCTAATTTCAAGGCTAGCAATTCTAAGGTGATTGGTATCTTAGCATTGATACCATAAATAAGTTGAAAAGGAGACATACCAATTGCCCTCTTTTGTATGATTCTATCTTCCCATAGAGCATCAACCAATGCTTTATGCCATGTTCTTTAATTATCATCTGCTAACTTCTTGATGATAATTACCAAGTTCTTATTACTAGATTTAGCTTGTCCATTCCCTTGTGAAAAATAATCAGAAGAGTGAGAGAGTATAATTCCATAATAAAAATAGAATTGTGTAATCTCTTGAGAAGTGAAACAAGCTGCATTATCAATAACAATTTTGATTAGAACTCTAAACCTAGAAATGATATTCTCTTTGAGGAAGTTACATACAACTTATGAAGTAGCATGTTTAGTTGGGATTGATTCTACCCACTTGGTGAAATAATCAGTTGCTGTAAGGACATAATCATGTCCAGCACTTGAAGATGGGTTCTTATATGATCATTGGATTGAGAGGCATAGCAGCTAACTTGGGTCTTCCAATAAATTACTGACAGAGTTCACATTTTCTCACCAACTTATGTTCATCTTGGAAAAGAGTTGGCTAGTAATACCTGGTTTGCAAAATCTTGTGAGTAGTCATAAGAGCAAAAAAATTTCTTCCATAGGCTAGATTGTGGAAAGATTTCAAATGTTGGCTTTGTTGCTCTTTGTCTACACATCGAAGGAATACTCCATCTATGCTTCTCTTATACAAGCTGTTATCCCAAAGGAAAAAATTGGTAGCTTTCAACTTTATAGTCCTTTTTTCTTTGTAAGACAAATGAGCAGGAAATTCACCATAAGTAAGGAAATAAGCGATACATGAATACCACTCATTGGTAATGGAGATAAAAAGGACTATTGGTGTCTCTTCCACTTTAGTTTCTTCATGCTGTGTCTTATTGCTTATTGTTAGTAATTAATTGGCATAGGCCTTTACCCCTGACCAGTTTTGTCAGCTTGATGTCTAGATCAAACTCTTGGATGTTTTCAATCTAATTACCTATTTTCGTGTCAAACTCTTGCTGAGTTAATATAGAATTGACTGTAGTGTCAAACACTAAGGCAATAGTATGTGAATTCAGAATGTAGAAGCAGAAATATTTGACTACTTTTACCAAGGCATAAGCATGCTTCTCTTTATTTCAATACTTCATCTCATGGGTTTTGAGAGGGCAACTCATGAAAGAGATAGGAGATTCCATACCTTGTCTTGTTGAACAAGAATTGTTGAAAGAGTGTGTTCAAACACATAGCTATATATGATGAAATTTTTGTTGTAATATGGGCAAACCAAAGTAGGGATGTGAGCAATAGCGGTTTGATATCCTGAAATGTTGATTTGCCTTCTTTAGTCTAGCTGAAGATGGTCTTCCCTTTCATCATGTTCACAATGTGTCTAGTCTTCTCAACAAATTTGGGGATGAATATCCATAAAAAGTTCACCTTTTTGAAGAAAGAATGAACAACGTTCTTACTCGTAGGAAAATTAAGTTCTTGAATAGACTTGACTCTATCTGAGTCAATCTTTATGCCTTCTTTGGACACAATGTGCCCAAGGAGTTTCCCTTCTATTACTCCAAAAATAAACTTTTTAGGATTTAAGGAAATACCATTCTAACGACAACACTCTAGCACTTGTTGTAAGTGGTGTACATTATCAGATCGATGTTTTGAAAAGATAGTCAAGTCATCAAGGTATACCACTATGAATTTACCAATCTCATCTTTGAAAGATAGATCCATTACTCTCTAAAAGGTAGCACCAACATTTATTAAACCAAAAGGCATTCTTCTATATGCAAATGTACCCCAAGGTGTGGTGAATGTAGTCTTGTGTTGGTCTGCTTCACCAACTTCAACTTTCTTATATCCTGAGAAGCCATCTAGCATTGATAACATCTCTGAACCTGTCACTGTTTGAAGCACTTGATCCATAATTGGCAAAGGATAATTATCCTTAAAAGATGCTTGATTCAAATTTTTGAAATCTACAAAAATGTAAATTTCACCATTCTTCTTCTTTGCAGGCACTATGTTTGCAATCCATGTGGAATGATGGATTGGGAAGATGATTCTAGCATTTAACATTTTTTGTATCTCAAACATAATAGTACCTGATATTTTCAAACTATACTATCTAGATTTTTGCTTATAGGGCATTGAGTTAGCCTTGAGAGGAATGTCATGGCAGATTTCATCTGGTATGAGAAACTTCAAGTCTTCATAAGAATATGCTAAGACATATATATATTGATAGAGTAATGAGGTGAACTTGAATCTTTTTTTAGGGGTGCAACACTTACCAATATTGACCATTTTGAGATTTTCTTCAGTAGTCAAATTCACTTGATCGAATCGCTGAGAGAAACTCGAGTTTATTTGTTATTGTTTGATGAATCTATCATGTTTGTCAAAAAAAATTTCAATAGAAACTAGGCCTTTGAGAATTTTGTTTCCTTTCAGCTGTAATAATTATTTATTTATATCTGAACTAGATTTAGACATAGATTCATTCTTCTGAGATTCACTGCCTTCAAAACATAGTTGTTCAAAATTATCTTTTCATTTTAGGAAGGTAATGATTTGATGATCATCATTGAATACTTGCCAATGATCAGCATTGTTAGGAACACTTGGTCTATAGACTAGCTCAATGGTATACCTGTCTTCTTTGAAATTTGAATGAGGAACTAAGAGAGTTCTTAAAATAGCAAGTGCATCAGCTCTATCAATAAACTCTCTGGGTATGGAAAAAATGTTGAAAGCATCAAAGATTTCAATTTGATCCCAAACCAAGTTATGATAGTGGCATAATATTTCATTCTTGGTTTGGTATAAGTTCCTCACTTGACAAACCACTAATTCAGCATCCCCTTTGGCATGAAGAAACTTGATGCCTTTGTTTTGAGTAGCCTTCATGCCCAGAAATAGAGATTCACATTCAATTGTATTGTTAGTGTTGTTAAACTATAATTTGTAAGATGAAGGGAACATATCTCCTTGAGGAGATATCAAAACAATCCCAGCTCCTGAACCAGTAAAGGAATAGCTACCATCAAATTCCAAAGTCCATATCTCATCTGATACTAATTTTTCTTTAGACTTTCCTTCATCAAAGATGGAGGATCCTTCTTGGTGTGTACTATAGCCTACTAGTTTTTTTGTTGTTCTTGTTGAACTAATTTCTTAGTTGATACTTTCAAGTGTTTCATGTACTTCATCTATAGACAAAAAATAGTTACCCATACTTACAAATTCAAAAAGAATTTAAGCTTCAGGGGCTAATGTCTGGGTGACCACATATTTTGCTTCTTTTTTAGGGAGAAACCTCTTCATTACGCCTTGGATAGGGATCCTTGCCTCAGAAAGATCCATGCTTAGTTCTCCTCCCATGTCCTTGAAGAAATTTCATCGAAACAAAATGCCATAGGATGCTGGGACATCAGCCACCAAGACAGTCATCTTGATTCTCTTGTCTAGAAAGGTTACAAATACAAATTAGGCATCTTTGATTTGCCCCAACAATGGTACTTGCTTATTTTCCATGGAGAAACATCTCCCAAATGTCTTGGTCAGTGTGAGACCAAGAGACTTAGCTACTTTAGCTGGCATGACATTATCAGATGGACCTGAGTCTATAATATAGTTACACAGCTTGTGGCCTTTAATTAATAGGTAAACATAGAAAGGTTCTATTTTTCTAGGAGTATCTGGCAGAGTAATGACTAGATTATTTGGAATAGGTGTGTTCTTTGGAGAATCAAGAGTTACCTTTTTAGCTTTTTGTCCTACAGGGATGGTTTGTTTTTTGACATATTAGACTAGCTTATTCAATTTATTAGGATTAGACTGCAAATATTCAAACTCAGACATTTGTTTTTATGTCTTTTTGACATGATCAATTATGTCAAATGGATGAATTGAGCTAGGTAAAGATAAAGGGACTTCAAATTTTTAAGTTTTAGGAGGGATGTGAGGTGGGCTGGTTTGAAAATTTGAAGTAGAAGGGGAAGGCAAAATTGCTATACTTGTCTTTTGGGTGATTACTAGATCCTTTCACTGAAAAGGCAGAGTGGTTCCACGCTTAAAAATCTTGACTGCTGGTTGTGATTGCTCTTCTATCTTCTCTTTATCAGCCTTCTAGACTGATTGGTTTTTGGAACTGGTAAACACTACATATGATCCATCAAAAGCTTCTCCTTTACTTTTGGGTTCATCCTGATAGTTCAGAAAACCAATGTGGGATTTGCCAGTTGATTCTTCTTGATTGTCTTCAAGGAGATCAACATCATTTTCTTGATTCAATTCAGGCTAGAAAGAGAACTCTGATTCTACTTCAAGATATCCCAATGCTAAATTGGTTGGAGGAGCTTCCAGGGCAAGTTTCCCTTGTGGGGGAGGAAGGCAATTATTTTTCTCTTGATTCTTGGTAGCATTTCCCTGATATGACTGATTTGGGAATGTCCTTCTGTATGAAGGAGCAAAAGACATTCCTTGAGTCATTTTCTTTTTTAGAGCAAGCAACTCATTTGCTAATTTTTGTACCATTGGATATGTGGTGCATGTAGATGCATATTCAGAAGATGATGAAACTCTATTTCTATTTGGATCTCTTCATATCTTCCGTACTAAGATGAGATCATCTTCTACTTCAGTGGCTAAATGTTGAGCTGCAATAAGATCTATTTGACCAACACGCCTCAAGAGAAAACTTACTTCAGGTAGCTGAGAATTAATGAAAAAGCATTTGAGATTCTCAGCTGTAGGTCGAGCTATTATAGGAATTTTGTTTCATAGTTTTTGAAATTTGGCTATGAAATCTCTCATAGGCTCATAAGGCTCTTTCTTCATCTATGTAATTTGAGCTATAAGTGCATGTCCATCTTCTACAAGTTTAAATCTAGCTTCAAACTTGTCTTTGAGAGTATTCTAATCAGTTACTGATCGAGCCTGTAGATGATAAACCCAATCTATAGCAACACCTTGTAGTATTTCCATAAAAAGTCTGACTGCTACATCTTCAAATTCTACTCCGATTACTCCACAAGCTATGTTGAAGGCTACAATGTGTTCATCAAGATGAACTTTCCCATCACCATAGAATTTGGGGAAATTCTTCCTTGAACTACATGGAAGCTCATGTAGAGGTGGAGTAAGATTGAGAGGACCAAAAGCATTACCCCAGTAGCCTTGAACTACCATTGTAGGATTATGAAAATGAGTGATAACAAATCTCAGAGGGGTAATTATAGGAAAAGATTTATCAATAGTAGAACTAGATACTTCATATGGCAATGGATATCTAACTTCAATAGGAGGAAAGCTCTTGGTTCATTGGAGATGAGATGGTGAAGGAAATAGATCAAAATCACTTTGATGTACCAACTTGAATACAGGGTCAATGATACCTTTATCCCTTTGGCTTCATGTATACCTTGAATCTGCCAGATTGTGAAAAAAATAGAAAAGAATTGACCTTGCTTCAGTTAAAGCTTGAGGCTTTAAATTGTGCATTCTTTCCTAGTTAGTGTGGAGGTGAATGGATAGATTATAAATGGATAATGGATATTATATCCCCAGTGGAGTCGCCAAAAACTGTTGGTTGAATATTTTGTCGATCATCATACTGATAAACAAAATAGGTCTGATTAACCAAAGTAAGAAGATTAGTCATCCAAATGTGTAGATTCACCACATCATAAGGAGACTGATCTCTCCACTTATCAAGGGGAGGTTCCCTATAGGTAAGCTATATATATATATATATAAACAAAAAATAATACTCAAGGGTAGGACAAAACATCCATCTCTCTTTCTTCAGAGATGATGTGTGTAAATCAAAGGAAAAAATCAAGGGAAATAATAGACAACACTCCTCTTCTTTCAGAAGTACTATTCAGAAAACCACAATAATACTCTTGGTATTAACAGCAAAATGTAGCAAAGGATGTAATAACCAGCAAATCGATATGTAGCACAAAGTCTCCACCTAAACTGCTCAAGAGTAAGATACGAAAGATAATGAGGGCACAAAGTCACCCTAAGGTCCTTTACATAGAAATGAAAAGAAAACACACACTAAAGGCAATTATGGGGGCACAAAGTCTCTCAACAGTTGACTCTTTAGGACACCTTCCTGACTATTGTCACTAATTCTACTTATTGAATTAAAGGAATAGAAGATATATTAAGGAAAAAGACATAAGAAAAATTTCCTTAACAAGAAAGATATTACAGCACAAAGTCTAAAAACCCACTTGCTTTCTTATTCCAATAACAAAATATGATAAACAAACTGAGCTCAAAGTCTCAAAAGTGTCTTTCAATTTGTGAAAAGTTTTGTTCTTATTGTCAAAAAGAGATCCATTTACAATAGAAGAGAGTCCCTTATATAATCTCTTCAAGAAGGACTTAGGAATAGTAACACATCATGTTGCATTAGAATCTATTAAGAAGATAGGCTAGAACTTAGGGGCATTTTACCCATTTGATTTTATCAATGTAGAGAAACAAGTCATGCTATTGAAATTTTGTAACTTTCAATGTCCACCTGGTGATTTGATCCTACCTTCATCATTCCTCCTTTTTTGGTTAATTGAATCAGGTCTTAGATTCAATTTGCTATTATATTCCTTCCTCACTTTTTTCTAGTCTTGGCCTTAAAGTCTATGAATGCATTCAGGTCTGTGGGTTCAAAGGATCAATGGCTATTTTATGAGCTTTAAAAATTGATGTTCACGCGCTCGTCACTATGTTTTCAATGGCTAGTTCATTGTGTTGAATTTGACATCTTCAGGCGCATCACCCCTTGGTCCTCTTTCAAATTTTATGTTTGGCACTTTCCTGGATTAAACTTGCCCTTTTAGGATCTTAAGAAATGAACTAATTTGGGTCAGGAAGAACCCCCTACAAGGGTATCTACCCTTCGGGTCAGTCTTCATATGGCCTTCAGGCTTCTTTATTCTGGTGGGTAGCTAGAGTTCTTCCTTTCGATTTCTTGTTTCATGTCTTCCTAAAGGGAAGGTGACCCTTCAGCTTCAGGGAAGTATCCTTTAATTTGGTAGTCAAGAGTCCCCCACAAGGGCACCTACCCTTCAGGGTACTTCGGTGGCCTTTTCTTTAGTGGACTATTCATCGAGCTTTCTTGCAGACAATTCTCGCAAGTATTTTCCCTGGGCTTTCTCTGCGGGTAACTTCACATGGATAAAAAGTCTGGGGACAAATTCCCATAGATAAAAAGTCTGTAGAAATTTCTCACCTTTGTAAAATCCTTTGGGTTTTCTTGTGCCCATGGTCAGTTCTTGAATTCTTGCAGACTTTTTGTCCGAAGGAATTCCTTCGAACAAAAAGTCTGAAGGAATTTATGCCTTTATCTACCTTAGTATTTTTTTAATTTTAAAAGAATTACATTTGCATAATTTTTGAAAATGACCCTTCCAAAGGGTACTTTCGTTGACCAAGTGCCCTCCACAAGGGCACTTGTCCTTCGGGAGGTTCTTTGAACTTTTACATTGGATCGCTCCTTTGAACCAAGGCTTTGAACCTCTTCATTAAACCAAGACTTTGAACCAACTATTGAACCAAGGCTTTGAACCAAAATGGTTCAAGCCGATGAACCCTTTGATTGGACCAAGTCTTTGAACCAAGTAAATGAAGCAAAGCCTTAAACCAAGCCAATGAACTAACTATTGAACCACTTTGTTGAACCAATCAGTTGAACCAAGCTTTGAACCAAAATGTTTCAAGCTGATGGTTCAAGTTAATGATTTAATTGAATGAACCAAATCGATGAACCAACTGTTAAACCAATTTTTGGTTCAACAGTTCAAACAAAGCCTTGAACTGATTGACGAACCATTTGACATTGAACCAACCATTAAACCAAATGCATTGAACCTACTGTTGATGCTTGTCGATGGAGATTTTTTTTTGAACCAAGGCACTAAACCAATCCCAAAAAATACCAAGTGTTAGAAACTGATTCTTTTGATTGAACCCACCTGTAGAAGTTGTGAAGCCCATTGAACTTGTAGAAATGAACCTGCCTGTAGAGTCTGTAGAAACAAATTCCATAGATTTTATCTAACCTTGAAAGAGTCTATACATTTCAACTTGTAAATCTCATTGAACTTGGCTTGCAAAGTCCATATATTTTCTCTTCTTGTCGAGTCCGTAGATTCAAGCCTGTAGAGTCCATAGATTCGAGCCTGTAGAGTTCATAGATTTAAGCCCACATAGTCCATAGATTTAAGCCTGTAGAGTCCGTAGATTTTTGAGAAGCTTGAAAAATGAGGAATTTGAAATGCCCAAGACAAATTTTGAAAAGGGAAGAGACAATTTTGGTCTGTAGGACCAAAATAGTTCAAATTTTGTTCCAAAAATGAATGATATTTTTGGGGAACAACAATATGAATAATCAATAAATTGTTCTCAATAGAGATCTAATCAAAATAATTCATTGTATTTTATTATAAAATACATAAGGACAAAGATCTTTCTTTTCATAATAACTCATTTTCAAGTGTCTAATTACAAAGAGTCATAACCAATTATGACTATTTTTACATAAAGGTTTAGTATATAGACAATAAAAGTCTGTATCCAAAATTGGAGCATTTCCAATCCCTTTCTATGTGAATTTATTACAAGAAAAATGGCTAGTATGACAATATAAAATATCAATTTTTGTTCATTTATTATATAAGCAAGAGGTTCATATCTTATTTTGGTTAAGTAAATAAGGACCAAGCAGTCTTCAACAATGTTCCTCATCCACTCCCAAGAATATGATGGCATAATAATTAAGGATCACCACCCAACCCCTTTTCATCACTAAGTTATTACACTAGAAACCCTCAAATTGAGGCTTCCAACATTGATTGTGTTTATATTTCCTGGTAAAGGCATATATATTTATCTAAGTATATATATTATCATAAGGGAAACACCATGCACCACCTATAGTCCAAATGTTGGAGAGTTATCAGTGATGTCATGGTTATGTAATGGAGGTGTCTGAGTGAGTTGTTGAAGTTATTTGATAGCCTAAGTAATAATGACAAAGTTTGCAATCTACTTATCCTAGTGTGCTTAAAGGAGGCTTGGTTTATCTTCCATTTTGGCATAATTAGAGATGTTTAGTGATGAGTATGGTGATTGGATCATGTACAATAGGTCCCTCATATGTTATCTATGCTTTGATATCTTTTATACATAATTTAAATTCATTTTATTGTCTATAGTTTTCCTTTAGATAGTTTGGGTCTAGTGGCAAAAAAATTGAGTAGGGAGTTTGATGACATCACCATTATCATGTGGGAATGATTCAAGGGGAATATATTATATGGTTGTGATAACATTAGTCCCTAGTTGATATGTGCTAAATATCAAGTCATGCATCAAACCTCAGTCAAATATATGAGGGTAAAAAGTTGACTTCTCAGTCAAAATTAATTATTTTCCCACACTTAGCTGAATTTGCATATGGATAGAAAGAGTTGAGTAAGTATATTGATGAAGTTATATCTCACACTTGTGGATGTTTCAGAAGAGGGTGATCATATGGGTTTATTAATTTTTATACCTAGTTTTCTTATGCTATTTTTTTATCATGCGATAAATTTCATCAAAAGATATGCATATGCAAGGTTGGGTTCTAAAGTAATTTGACTGTGTTTTTTCATACTGAGCCAAATTTTTGTGTGAAAAAAAGGATGAGTAATAATTTTGATGGTGTTGTATCTCATTTTAAGGTTTCAATATAAATTGATCATATGGTTTTGTTTAGTTTTTATCTTAGTTTATTTATGCCTAACTTCATATCACGTGATGAACCATGTCAAAAGATATGTATGAGAAAAGCTAGATTTCTAGGAATGTTTTGACACAATTGTCTTTGTGATAAAAGTTTTTTATAAGGTAATTTAATGGTGATATATGTCACTTATGTGAAGGTTCCTATTGACACTGTGGATTTCACCCTCGACAGGAGGCTGAGCTCATGTCTTCCACACATCACAATGGAAACTCCCCTCTTGCCTGTGGGTCTAGCAAAACTTGGGGGGAGAGTCTCTAGATAAGGTCTAGCTCCCTTTGATGTATCTCTATGGTCCTGGATTTCCTACTACTAACAAATAAATGAAAATGGCAGGTTGAAAAGGGAGAAGGATGCTGAAAACAAAACCTAGACTAAACGGTGATACACCAAAAATGATTGACCTACTTAGCTTGAGCCTACACTTTCCTCTAAGAAGAAGTTGGCATACACTTCATTTGAAATGGGAGACTCTTATATATAAATGAGTTAGGGGTCCATGGAGATATAGGGAGGAAGATCTACCAGTGGTGTTTTCAAACACATTATGGTAGCCTTTTCACATACGACTATACTTTGATGTAGACACTTCTAGCAGACCTTAAAAAAAAGAAACTTCACAATACACTAGACATGTTGGAATCATTATGTGAAAGCATAAAATAAAAATGACTTAACACAAAACAAAACCATAGACATATGCAAAAGTGTAAGCTCAAATGGAGGTAAAAATGCTATGTCTTGATTCAAGGTAAAATTTAGTAGAGTTCTACTTTACAAACTAAGAGATTGATCTTTTCTCAAAATGAGAAGTTTGAAATATATAGAGGAAGAAAGGGGCCTTTTGGAACCTTTCACAAGTGGACCATGTGCATTCTGAGCATTGGGAAGAGGAAGTCTCTGAAATAACATGCTGTGTCAGTTACCAGTCTTGACTTTGGCATTCAAACATTATTCTGATAGCATGGGAAGCATCGTCTATCTGCAAACAAGACCTCTCCTTCAAGGCATTCACGTGGTCTATTTTCTCATCATTGCAAAGTGAAGAAAAATAGGTTGCATTTTTCACTATTTGTGCCCCTTAATGACAATTTGGCAGACACTATTTCATCTGTAGGAATAAATCACCTCCCCTTTGCCACCTAGGTCATTTTGTCTATTTCTTCACTTGTCTCTTTTTCCTCTTCCTAGCTTTAAGCCTTTGAATTCCTTTATATTCACACCTTTCATTCAAAAACCAATGGTTATTTAATTTCTTCAAAATTGACATTTACATGCCCATCACCATTTGGTCGATTCCTTCAGCCTTTTCTTTGATACCTTTGCAAGTGTTCTTTGACCTCCACAAGGGCACTTGTCATTCAATATTTGGGAGGATCCCTTGAACCTTTCAATTGAATTGACTGATTGAACCAACAATTGGTTCAACAGTTTAATGGTTCAATGCTTCTAGGTTTAAAGTGCTTGAACCAACAATTGGTTCAATGGTTTAATGGTTCAATGCTTCCATGTTGAAAGTGATTGAACCAAGTGCTTGAACCAAGTTGTTGAACCAAGTGGTTGAACCAAGCTGATGGACCAAGTGATTGAACCAAGTGGCTAAACCAAGCTGATGGACCAAGTGGTTGAACCAAGTGGTTAAACCAACTGATTGAACCAATTTAATGGTTTAACGGTTCAATGGTTCGAAGTTCAAAATTCTTAACTCTTGGAAAGATCAATGTCATTGAACCCCGATGTTGAACCACTTTTCCAACCTTACAGAAAAGTGTCTTGAATATTTCTAGCTCTCTTTCCTTGTGAATTTCTTCAGACAAGAGTCTGAAGAAGCTTTGTAAAAGCCTTTTCATTCTTTAAACTGATTCATCTTCTACCGAAAGACTTGTGTAAACCAAATTTTAATTGGCTTAGAACAACAAGGGGAAGAAGGAGTCTAATTTTGGCCTATAGGACCAAAATGGTCAATAGTTCCATAAGCTACTTAGTATATGGATGGATTCTCCTATGTGAGGATATCATATGGTCCAAATTTGAGATCATGCATCTAAGTGTATAAGAAGTTATTAAGGTTCAAAAATGGATACTAAGACATATTTAAAAGGTTCCCATACTTAGCCTGTTCTACACAAGTTAAAGTTCAATCAAGATTGGCAGTGCACGTTACTCCAAGAAGTCAAGAAGTAGTGACATAAGGATAGGTGCATGATGTTTAAAAATTGATCAAAGGTATAGGATAAGGATATAAAATTGAGCATGTGTTCTTATAGATTCACTAAATTCTATGAGTTTCATGATAAATACTTGAATGATCTGTAAAGATCGATGGAGTTCATTGAGTCAAAGTTTAAAGATTTCATGCGATGAGGTCAAAGTGACTGAGGTTTAACATTTGAGTATTGGTCCCTAAGCATTAAATTTTAGACAAGATCAACAGTATGTAATTGATCTGAGTAGTGAGGATATGAGATGTGAGCTTAGTGTTTGAAATTTAACCATGACCGTTTGAATTTGAATATTTAAATTTTACAAAGGAAAATACTAGTGTCTAAGTTTTAAGCCATAACTTTTGATCAAAGAAAAAAAAATAGTGAAGTGAAAATAAATTAAGTAGAGGACTCCAAGGTATATCTAGAAATATGGATTTTAGGAAATAGAAATGTGTATAATCATACATTTTGAGCTTCAAACCTGAATGTGTGCTTGTGCATGTTATGCAAGTAACCTGAGAAGGGTAATTGAGCTCATTTTGATGTTGTTTCGATATCTCATGATGACTTGGATATTATTATGTGTTTTAGACTCCATGAGAATTCTCTGTGATTATTTTGGAAGTGTGATGAATATATATTGAGTATGAACAATGATTAATAAGTTGATTGTATATTTGTAAACAGTTTTTCTATGTATAAGGTTTCTACTTGAGTTGATTCAACATACCCAGAGGTGAGTAAAGGTGAATGATCATTTAAGGATGTTCTAAGGGACATAAGGAGTGGAACTATTTATTTTAAAGTGGTCTTGTGTTCTTAGTTTGATATTTATAGTATCAAAGGGCTGAATGGGTCTCTACAGGACCTAAAAGTGACATAGACCTATTTGAAAGTGTGTTATTTTTAAGTGTGACCTATGTGAGATGCCTTAAGGGTAAAATAATATATGTGGATGATAAGGATTATTTTTATCTTGTTAATTCATGATATATATATATATAATAAAACTAAATGTGTTGGTTTCTAAACTTGTAAGTGAGAGACTTAAAGAGATTGGTATGTGAGAGTGTTGGAGAATGAAGGAAATTAGAGGAGTGTGAGTGTGCCCAACTATTGGGTTCATGAGAAAATAATATTAAGAACTAATTTTATGATCTATAGGTCATGTTTATAATTAAATTATAGTGTTCTTTTAGTTTGAAATTGTGTAAAGATATCTATGTGCGTATACGAGGACTATTTGAGTGAAGGAGAGAGATTGTGGAATGCCTATGTGAGAGGCCTATATGAGCTAGAGAGAGAGAGAGAGAGAGAGAGAGAGAGAGAGAGAGAGAGAGAGAGAGAGAGAGAGAGAGAGAGAGAGAGAGAGAGAGAGAGAGAGAGAGAGAGAGAGAGAGTTTGTGTAGTTTTCAAATAATCAAAGGTCCATCATTAAGTGTTGAAGACATCAAATCTAAGGTGGAAGTGCTCTTTTTAAGGAGGGTCTAAAGAACTTGATCTCCTTTAGGGGTATTTTCTCCTTGTCAAATAAGGATTCATGAAAGACCTTTGGTCATAAGGAATTGATAAAGGTTGTAGGTTATAAAGACTTGACCATCTTAGGGGAAGGTACTCCTTATGGAAATTCTATTTCACTAAAGGCCTTAGGTCATAAAGACTTGACCAAGGTTCTTGATCAGTCTCATATTTTTTATCATCTTATAAGAGAGTAGTCCATGTGTTTACAGGATATTGAGTGGGTTTTATTCCCAAGGAGGTTTTCACATGTACATCTTGTGTTGTGTATGTGATATTTCATTATGTTTATTATTCATTGCTATAAATGATCTGTATACTTCATGAATGATTGTATTGAATGATTAAGTATTTGTAAGGGTTTGGAAACTAAATTGCATTATTTTCCACCAATAACTCACCCCCCCATTAGTGGATTGTACCTATAATAATTAGTATCAAAGGAAGGTACTTTGGTAGAGTCTTGACATCTTGAAAGTGATCTGAGGTACAATGGCTAGTTAAAATGTGCAAGTTGGTTTCTCTACTAAGAAATCACCAATGTTCAATAGATCCAATTATGCTTTTTAGAGTGATAGGATGAAGACATACACTATGTCCCTAAGATTTGATGCATGTAAATCTATTTTGGATGGTTATGTTTCTCCTTTTTGTTTCTTCATCTAGTGTTTTAGACAAGATTTTTGAGAACAATTTTAAGGTAATGAATTCCACCACTTGTAGTCTTATACAAATTGAGTTCACAAAATTAACTCATTACACATATACCAAGTAAATATGGGATAAATTTAATAATTTTTAAAAGCATATTCAAAGGTTGAGATGGAAAAGTTTGAAACTCATAAAATACAATTTGAGAGACTAAAAATGAAACAAGAAGATTCTGTGGCATCCTTTCTATAGAGAGTTGATGAGATTGTAAACATCATCATAGGTGTTGGAGAGAAACTTTAGGAGGTTACTATAGTTTAAAAAGTATTAAGGTATATATCTCTCAAGTTTGATCCAAAATTATCTGTTATAGAATAAATTCATGATCTTACTTAGTTGAAGATGGATCAATTGTATGGCAGCCTTACTGTATATGAGATGAGAATAAATGATTATATAACACCAAAGAAGGAAGCAATATTCAAAATAGAGAAGAAGTGAAAAAGGGAGGTCCAAGGTAAGAAACCCAAAGAAGATGACATTTTTGATATTGATGAGGATAAACCTACAAGGAAATTGAAAATATGTTTAGGCAAGTATAGGGGTGAGCTACCTTTCAAATACTTCATTATGGAGAGGTAGGACATTTTGATAATAAGTGCCCTTATAATTATAAAAAGGATAATTATGAAGAGCATGATCAAGGTCATGATGATGTTAATATATCATTTAGGTTTGATAAAAACAAAAAGGGATTCAAAAGGTTTGACAACAAGTATTCCAAAGACAAGAAGAGTCTATACACTAAAAAGGATTACATATCATCAGATGAGAGTGAATATAGTGACTTAGAATATGATTATGAAGGTGATGGTCTTACTGAAGATGAAGTTCTATTCATGGATGAGGAAGGAAGATGCACATATCATGAGTATACTTGGAGTGATTTAGATAATGATGAAGATGAGGTAGACTATGAGACTAGATTAATGAATACTCTTGAAGAACTAAAGTTTGAGAAGAAGATCAATAAGAAGATGAAATCTAATATCAAGATATTTAAGGAAAAATTCAATGTGTTTTAGGTAGTAATAGATGAAGATGCTAAGGAACATGAAGATATGGTCAATCATCTTAGTTTTCCATTGGAAATTTTGTCTACAAATCTAAAATCTAAAGAATATGAATGTGCAATGTATGTAATTGAAAATGAGTCACTAAAATGTGAGTTAAAGAAGTTATGTAGTAAGGTAATGTAATTTGTGATATTTTAAAAAATATTAAGTGATCTATAAATTTTTTTGAATGGTCAAAAGTATGAAAGTGACAATACTGGTCTTGGATACAAAGAAGAACCAAAGACTGTAACTCTAGACAAGATGAAGACTAATATGTGTAGAGAGGACTATAAAGAAAGTTAGTCAAACATTAGTCCATAAATCATGAAAAAAGCATAAATAACTAACTAACTAGTCCTACCTATTCCTATGGGAATTACAAAGGATATTAAAAAAATGAAAGAAAGCAACATCATATTGCCTTCCCAAATGGATTGCTCAAAATAATGTTCTCCCTTGATCAAGAATCTTTGTCTTTGTCATAAAAGGTGGAAAAATACTCCAATGTCTCAAGAACACTCCATGAAACCTAGGCTCATGATTCCAAATCACTAAACTATCCTATCAATGAAGCTTGTAACTAATTTTTAATGGTCTATTGCAAAGGATTGTGGAGACAATTATACCTAATAAATTTTCATAAATCAAGTTTAAAATTCATGTCGATGGACTCTCTATTTATATATTTTTGGGATTGGTTAGGATCAAACATGACCATCCATCTCAAGATTGAGATGTGTGGCCATGGATAATCCTAATATTTTGAATTAAACTCATAAATATCCTAAAGATAAATAATTATTAAAGAGGCATGGGAGGCATTAACAAGGCATGGGTGACCCATAATATTGATATTTTATTCACTTATGGCTTGATGGATGCTACCCCATAGGTGATGTCACTAGGTGATGTAGATGGATATTCAAAAAGATCTATGGAATTATTAATTAAGCTCTTAAATTTGATTAATTAGCTTAAGTAAGTTTAATCAAGTTTATTGCAATTCTTTAAAAATTAGTGCACACTTAATCAAAATAGTCAAAAAGTCATATTACTAGGTCATAATTTGATTTTAGAGGGAATTGGAAGGCAATGTTAGATGCATTAGAGTTGTATTCCCATTGAGGATATTGTTAACACCAAATATCAAAGGTACATGATGTGTACCAATGAATTATAAAAAAAAAGTGATCCAGATCACTAAATGGCAAAATTGTCATTTTGACTCAAAATGATCTGATCAAAGTTAGTTGGCCCATAAAATGCATTACCCTATTTAGGGATAATTTGACCTAAATTGGCACTTTTAAGTGACATGTTTGAACCATTTATGGTGTTTTATGGATTTTGACTTAAAATGTGTATTTAAATGCAATTAATGTAAGATTGAAAATTTTAACATAAATGGTGTTAGGAATTGGATGTCTACATTTTGCCCCTATTTGAGAAGGCATAGTAGGACATTCAGGTGAAATAGCATATTTTCAAAGAAAATATTTGTCAAAATTAAATTTGAATTGACCAATGATGCATCCTCGAGAGGACATACTAGGATGGAAGAAAAGTATGGACTCTTGAAAAGAGAGATAAAGTGAGAAATTAACCCATAGAATAGATCACACCTAGATAAGATAATGCTTGCACACCTGATTACCATCAATGATAAAAATATAATTAGAGGTATAATGGGACCCAAAGATGGGGGGAATGGGAAAGATATAATCCATAAATGTAAGTGACACACTGTAAACATAACCAATTTGAGAGTATAAGCTGCATGCGTATGGCATTAATCATTCTCAAGACATGTTTCACACTAAAATATTACCATCATGGGCTTTAATGTGGAGAGCGTAAAATTAGAGGAAAAGAGAGAATGTTCTACTTCAGGAAGGGAAGCACCATTAGAATGGGGTCTCCAAAGAAAATATAATAAGAAGTACTCTAGTAGAGCATATTTGATCGTGATAAGGTAGTTTTACCCCAGTAGGGCAAATCTTGATCATTGATAAAGAATAAATAATGGTTTTCCCTGTAGGGCTGATTTGATTATGATATTGTTCAAATTTTGGGCCCCAACATGGGAAATTAGAAAAAATATTAGCTCAATGATATAACCCAAAAGATAGGTTAAAGTGAGTGGGTGAAAATGGACATGTGATGGTGTAATGGCTTAAAAAGCCATATAAAATCAAGCATATGGGAATGCACAAAGTGATGAGAGAAATGAAAAGAAGAATGGAGATAGCTGAGCTTACCTCAATATAAATTAAGTGCTATCTACATAGTTCCATGGAATCATGTTCAAATAATAACTTTAGGCCAATGTTGTTCACCCATGTTTGGAAGAGAATGGATTGAGAACTGATGAAAAATGACTGATAATTAATTACACTCATAATACATACAAAGAGATGCACATCTAAGCATAGACAAACAAGCCTGAAATGCATGTTATCTAGAAGCCTAATTCCATATCATGAGCCTAGGTTTTGCAAAGTGTTTTTGAGAATCATTCATCAGAGTTGATGTTGACGTTAAGACTTTGAGAACTGAGCACAAAGTGCTTGCTATAGAAAAATAAATTAAGCATCATAAGTATGAATAGCTTATAATGACATAATATTCCAAATATGATGAACCAATTCAAATGTGAATACTTATAACAAAGGATAATGGTAAAATAATGACCAAAACATGAGTTACAGTGATTTACATTTAAACAAAAAATCAAAGACAAAGAAAAATATAAACATAAATGAACCTAGCTTGAAGTCAAGATATGATATTAAGTAGGAACAAAAAATTTAAAAATAAAAATCAGGATCATGTTAATGACATGAGACCAAAATATGAATAATCAAGATCCATGTAAATCATCAAGACATTCTTGAACACAAAATAAAAAAGCAAAATCAAAGAGAAAAACAAGACACCAACAAAAATCAAATAAAAAAATGGCCAATGAACAATGTAATAACATAAGATAGAGATATAACAATCAAGATCCATGTGAATCATCAAGATGTTCTAAAACACAAAGGAGAAAAGCAAAAATAATCAAAGAAACACAAGACCAAGATGATACAATAAGTAATAAAAGGAAAAAGATGAGAAGAAATAAAAAGGAGAGGTGTGAAAGCACAAAAAAACACCAAGAAAACAAAAATAAACACACACAAACAAAAACTAAGTTAGTGTTGTTTGAAGATAAATGTTCATACATGTGTAGTAGAGGTGTTAATTTCCACCACATCATAAAAAAGAATAATGGCATGATAATTGTTCCCTAATTAAAGATGAACAATGACACAAGAAATGGGGGAAGAGAAGAAAACGAAGGGGTTTGCCAAGCTGAATCTAAATGTATAAGACAAGTGGATGCTACTTACATAGTTCCATAGATGCATGTTCCAACATGAATTTCAAATCAAATGTAGTTCTCCCAAGAAATGGGATAGAAGAAAAATGATGATCAGAGCAACATGAATAATTTTATAGAAGAAATGGAAGATATGACAAACAAATGAGAATGGTATGACAAATAATAAGCTAATGAGATGAAAGAGAATGATCTTGCAAAATGACAAGTGCATAGGACAAGATGAAATGAACTACTATTTTTGTGCTTGTAAAATGGTAAGAGTGTAGCATGGTGGAATGGGAATGTACAAATGTATAAAAGTGTGAGATAATATTTTTATTCTTTTATGGATCATGTTCTGATGTTTTTGGTATTTTAAAAGTATTTCTAATGTTTTTGATGTTTTTGGGATAAAATATGTACTGAGTGGGACCATCTAGTCAAGGAGATGCACATCTTGAGAGTAGAGGTTCGAATAATATAGCTAAGCTAGTTGCAATAGCCCATGTTCATAAATTGGTGAGAGTGAAGATCTTGATAAAATAATAAAGAGTAGAAAATGTGATATAGAATAATGTATAGCCTAAAGGAAAAAAGAAGTATTTGCATTCACTTATCTGTAATAGTGTAGTAATGGTCTGGAACTGAGAAGATGTTTTTGTTCACTTGTCTGAAGTTGAATAATACTATCTTGGATAAATTACTTTGTAGAACTATTGTTGAGGATGTTCATAATGTTCATGATACATAATCAAGATCATAATTAGTCAAGGGATAAATTATTTTCAAGCTATAACATGCCCTAAAAATAACAAATAATATGCTTATCGAAGAGAGAAATCTAGAATGGGATAAAGAATGTGTTCAGAGTCCCAAGGATTCAAATCCTTTACTTTTTGGAGTCATGAAAAGTGGACTAGGGTAGTATAAAATACATTCAAGGTAAGATAAAAGGGTGGGATAAAATTATGCTAGCACAAGTTGCCCCCAAGTCAAGGGTATTTTAGAGAATGGTTCAAATATATTCATCTATAGAACCTCTTAAGGTATACGATGTTCATGGGTTTTGAAATTTCTTCACCATTAGTTTTAACCAATCGATATTCTTCTAATCCATAGGTTGTTGTGAAAATATATGGTCCCAACCAATTAGGCTAAAACTTACCTTTATTTTTGGGTTCAACATTCGTGTTCTTCTAGTTCCCTTTGATAAATAAGTCACCAATCTTAAACACTTGAGGGATTATGCATTTATTGTATCTTCTCCACAATCTATTCTGATAGGTCTATAAGTTTTCTAGGGTAGATAAATTCTTACCATCAAGAAGCTCTAGTTCTTACATCCATGAGGCTCTATAGTATTCATCATCTTAAATTTGCTCTAGTGATATTATTAATGATGGGATCTCAATATTGATTAGGATGATAGCTTTAGTGCAAAAAACAAGGGAGTATGGAGTAGCTCTAGTTGGGGTATGATGATTGGTTCTATAAGCCCAAAGGGTAGGAAAGAGTTGCAAGTGTCAATTTCAATTAGCATCATTGAAAATCTTATTTAAGATGGCTAAAATGGTTTTATTTGATGCCTCAACTTATCCTTTTCCTTGTAGATTATATGGAATGGATTGCTTATGCTTGATCTTGAATTTTATACAAAGATATTTCACATCTTGGTTCACAAAGGATCTATCATTATTAGATATAATATGGGATGGGATGCCATATCGATAGATGATATGGTAATGAATTAATTTGGATATTTGTTTCTTGATAACATAAGTGAGAGTGTCAGGATCTTGCTCCACCAAAAGAGCACAATATGATTACCAAACCAAGCAACTTAATATGCAAAAATAAACCAGATTCAACAAGTAACTAGAATTCAGAATAACACATGATATGAGAGACAATACACAACTTGTATTAACACTTTTACAGAAAAGAATACAATAAAGAAGATGCCACTTCTTCTCCACCACCTTACAGAGGTTTCCCACACCTCAAGTGAACAATAATTCTCTCCTCAAAGCTCTCCCTCTCAGGTCCCAACACCCAACTCAAACACAGAGTTGGTGTTCACCTCCCGTGCTCCATGCACACCACAAGTGCTCCACGTACTCCACAAGTAATCCAGGTACTTTAAGTAGATCTCCCATGAGCCTACAACAACTTGATGTTCAACAGACCATACTTATGGAAGGAACTGCCATGCCTTCCTATTAGCTCTCCATGTACTCCACATACATACCAATGAGTACACATCGTACTCCAAGTAGATCCTACCTGATTCTGCTCCCTGTTGTGTTGCTATCCTATCTGATCTCCAACCTACAGATCAATACTGGTTCTGCACACCTGTGAACCTTGACCTTGCACACACACACACCTACAGATCAATGATCTTACTTGCCATGTAGATCTCCTATAAGGGCCATGCTCACCTGATGACCAAGATCATACATACCTGAAGAATCTAGCTGACTCTCCAATCCAGCACCAACACAATTAGTACTGTGGCACTAAGAGGAACGCACCATTGCTCTACTTCACACACTGAAGGAGCTTATAATTATTCTCTCTTACTCCCTAGCACTAAGTTTCCAATACAACCATGAGTCTATTATATAGATCTCATCCAAACAATAATTAGACATCTAATTACAATAATTAGATCCACAACTATGAGTCTAAAATTAGCACTCATCATGCAAACACTTGGTTCGTCAACCAACTGCCCGTAATAAGCTCGCAGTCAAACCACACAGGCGACTGACGTCGGTCCCTGTCTGCCTGGAGGTGACCGATGCCAGCCGATCCCTGACCAACGTCGGTTGCTTCTCTTTCACTATCCTACCGACGTTGGCTGATCAGACCGACGCCAGTTTCTCTAACACTTAGCAACCTTCAACAACTCCTCCAATGGCCTTCTCCGTGTTTGCATAAGTGAAGCTTTTAGCTCCACAACCTAACAGAGAGGAATGGCCTCAATCCACTTGGTAAAGTACTTGATTGCAATCAAAATGTGCTTATGGCCATTTGAAGATGTTGGGTTAATTTTTCCAATGAGATTGAGACCCCATGTTAAGAATTGCCATGGTTTTGTGATTGGATATAATGGTAAAGAAGGTGCATGTATCAAGTTACCATGTTGCTGATAAGGGACACACTTCTTTACATAATGACAAGCATCTATCTCCATTTTGGGCCAATAATAACTTGTTCTGAGGAGTTTCTTTGCTCAGACTACACCATTAGTATGGGCCTCACACATTCCTTCATGAACCTCCTTTAGTTCCATCTTGGATTCTCCTAAAGATAAATAATGAAGAAGCATTCCATCATAGCCTTTATGATAAAACATGTTTCTAAGGAAGATATAACATGTTAAGCAATGAAGGAATAGTTTTTGTTGGCTATTGGAAAGGTTGATGGGGAATACATGGCTATGGAAATAGTTATAAAAATATTGGTACCATGGTAGCTTGGATGACAAATTAGGATTATCAATGGTGCATATACTCTCTAAATCTAATAGAATATGTGTTGGTTGAAGAACATTTTCAATCAAGAACTGATACTCTTTAGCACTATCATGCATTTGAATCATGGAACCAATTGTTTCAATGGAACTGATACTCATATAACTTGCTCAAACTATAGAGATTTGAAATGTGTTTTGAGGTTATTGATAATTTTCTTATAAGGAATAAACTTATCATCCTTTGTTTGATACTAGTCAGTTGTCTAATTTATGATTAGCAGTGAATCTCCATAGACTTTTAAGCTTTGAGTATCCCATTGTATAGTAAGATGGGGCCCTATAACCAATGCCTCATATTCAATCATATTATTTATACAATGAAATTTTATATGGAATGCTTTGGGAATCAGATCCCCCTATGTCATGATTAACAATATGTCAAATCTAGACCCTTAAGATGTGAAGGATCCATCAAAATAGAGCATCCACTATTCAGGTTCCTATGATGCTTGTTCTATCATCATGATAGAATCATCTAGAATGTCAAAGTTGAGAGGTTGAGTGCCCTTAATAGGAGCTTTTACATGTTGGTCAACAAGAACTTATTCTTTGATTACCTTTTGATTTTGATACTTAATATCAAAGTCACTAAGTAACATAATCCATTTATCCATGCATCCTTGAAGAGGTACTTTAGATAGGAGGAACTTGAGAGGATCTACCTTGGTGATAACAATAGTTTTGCTATTTAGCATATAATGTCATAATTTCTAAGTGGAAAATGACATAACTAAACATGCTTTCTCAATAGGCATATAATTATGTTCATGAGATAGGAATGTGTAGTTTAAATAATAAATAACATATTCCTTACCATGATCATCATGCTAAACCAAAAATGCTCCAAGGGCATGTTATGTGGCTGATATATAAAGAAGTAGTGGATTTCCTTGTGTTGGAGTTCCTAAGACTAGTGGATTGGCCAAGTATGTTTTAAGCTTTGTAAATGTTATCTAATAATCTTCATCCCACTAAAATGTTACCCCTTTCTTTAAGAGATGGGTAAATGGGTGGCACTTATCTACCAATTGAGAAATAAACCTACGTATAGACTAGATCTTTCCTTGTAGACCTCACAACTATTTAAAATTATTTGGTTGAGGCATTTCCATAATAGCATTGACCTTTGCAAGGTCTACTTTGATCCCTCATTATGACACCATGAACCCTAGCAATTATCCTGATGTGACTCCAAAGACACATTTCTTAGGATTCAAGTGGACTTTATATTCACAAAGCCCCTCAAATATTCTTCATAGAATATCAGGATGTCTAGCTCTTGTTCTCGATTTTTCTAGTATATCATCAACATAGTCCTCGACAATGTCATGTATCATGTCATGGAAAAAGATAGTCATTACATGTTGATATGTCTCTCCATCATTATTCAAACCAAATGGCATGAATTGGTAGCAGAATGTTCCCCATAGAGTGGTGAACATGGTCTTATGCTGATCTTTAGGGGCTATCTTGATCTGATTGTAACCAAAAAATCCATCCATTAAGAATAACATATCATATCTAGCAGTTGATCTGATGATCATGTCGATGTTGGGTAGAGGAAAATCATCTTTGGGGCATGTTTTTTTAAATATCATGAAAATTAGTACAAATACGTATGCTTAGGGTCTTTTTAATCGCTTGGTAATATGTTAGAAACCCATTCAAAGTAGTCTAGTGGTCTGATAAAATTGGCTCATAATAACTTTTCCAACTCAACCTTAACCAAAAGGGTGATTCATGGATACATCTTTCTTAATTTTTGATTGATTGGTTTAGCACTAGGGTGAACAACAAGATGATGAACAACTACATTTGGGTCTAATTTTGGCATGTCAGAGTATACCCATGCAAATATTTCTATATAATATTTAAAAATGGATATAATATGTTCACAATTTACTTTAGTAAGGGAAGCTCCAAGATAAACAATTTTGGGATCCTCATAGGTTCCCAAATTCACTTTTGTTGTGTTGTCCACAAGGAGTTTGGGTCCATCCTCTAGAATTTTAATCATGATAATTTTATTTTGCTATATTTTCTTAATGATCCTCTCCAAGATCTAGATAATAGAAAGAATCAAAATCTACCTTCTCAAGTAAAGGCCAATTAGTAAAAACCTCTAGAAACTCAAGAGCAAAATGCTCAAATATTTGATGTTATTCTAAAGAGATACTTTTACTAGCTATAGAACTTGGGCTAGATAAAATTTCTACGTCCTGAGGGGATGAACAAACTTTCTTGCCTAGGAGCACCTGAAACAAGTTTTCACTCAAAAGCTTATCTTTTTCTTTACTTTTTCCCTAATCAACAAGTGCCTCAAAGAGGTTTTCACTCAAAGATCTTGACATTTATTCTTTATTATGACCAAGAAAGTTTTCCTGCCTTCCAAAGTAGGTAGAATGATCCAATGAAAAATTAAAACCCTGTTTATGATCACCAATGGGGAATACATCTTGTAGACCCATGTATTTTGTAATAGATTCTTCATTTTGAAACTCGTCGAGGCATATGACCAAATTTTGTTGGTCCCAATCTATGAGTTCAGGATGGAAAAGGCATAGGTTATAGTGAGAGTTTGCTTTAGGATGGGAAGTACCAATGGTAAGGATATAATGTCCTACTTCATGAAGGGAAGCACCACTAGGATGGATTTTTGATTTAGGACAAGAAGCTCTAATAGGCATTATGGTCAATATGGCATTTGAATCAAAAAAATATGAGTCAACATGCTCATAAAAAAGTCTATAATAGGACATTATGTCACTACTACGAGTCTCATTATTATTCACTTTAAAAGAGTCACTATCAAATTTCATGAGGTCATCCTCTAGTGGTTTAAATCTAAGACCATTATTCTAATTGATAACTCTAGATGATAAGGGTTCTAAAATTCCTTGCACCTACGGGCCAAGTCCTTTCCCTATATAGTCAATATGATCCATTATCTTGTTAGGGATAGGATACTTTGGATTCTAAAAACAATTAGCAAGGCATTCAAAACATAACCAATCTCCCTTGATAAAATCCCCTTGATCTTTCTTTGGTGCAATTGTAAGTACAAAAATCATAAGAGGTTTTGGTTGTTTCTTCTTTGGTTTCCAAATCTGATCGGGTCTATTAGGAGTCTACGATGTTTTAGGCTTACCAAAAATTTTAGGGTATTTTGGTAATTTTTCAATATGGAGGACATCCTTGGGATGGTATGTGGAAATTGCTACATCTTTAATAATAACTTGCTTGGCTAGAGCTGTAGGAAATGGATCAACCTAAATGGGGGCTAGATCACTAAGGTCGATATAAGTAGATGGAGATGGATGAGAAATGATGGATTTGTTCTTATTTTCAATGAATTTAGAACTTGGGCAATAGTTATAATTATGAAACTCCACTTCAATATGTTTTCAGTATTGATATAGTTGCTAATCAATAGTAATAGTAACCTTGATCCCATTATAGGGAAACTTAAGGCATTGTTGAAGAGTAGATGGAATTACTTGTACTTCATGGATCCAAGGATGACCAAGAAGTATATTATAATTTATCTCAATATCCATAATAGGGAATAATGTGTGATGATAAATAGACCTAACCATGACTGGCAACTAAATTATACTAGATGACTCCCTCTCAGCATTGTCGTAAGCCTTGATTGTTATGGTTTCTAATTGAATGTCTTTATCCATGTAGCCTAATCATCATACCAATTTAAGAGATATGATCTTCATCCCTGAACCATTATCTATAAGAACCTATTTGATCTTGGGATATGTAATGATTATCTCAATGTATAGTGGGTTATTATGGTTGGAGCTGAGGGTGGACATGTCTTTTTGATCAAATGTGATTTGCCAAAATGAAGACAAGTGTCCAAATACATTCTAAAAATAATCAAGGTTTATATCATTAGGCATAATAGAATCTTGCAAAAATTTGTTGAAGATTGTTTGATGGACATCAGATGTTCACAAAAGTACTAATATGGAAATTTATGTAGGGGTTTTATCTAATTGATCTGTTACACTATAAGGACTTTTAAATTATGGATTGAAATATTTTAGTCTTTGATGGGATAGTTTTCAGCTTTGGAATAATTAGCACAATGTTCTCATTAGGTTTTATGGAAGAAGTGAGTGAAGGGCCCTAGATGGTAACTCATGGGCATTTATTTGTGACTACCCAACTTAAAGGTGACAAGCAGTTATTATAATTAGAAGAGGAAGGTAAAGGGCCTTAGATGGTGACTCACGAGTGGCTAACTATATTACTACAACTTTGGGTTGTGAAGAGCCTTCATAATTAGAAGAAATGTGTTGTTTATAATTAACAACCTATGTAAATAGAGTCATAACATGAATATGTGAACTTGGCAACCATATTGTGAGGAACATAAGATTGGCCATGTAGTTTCATAGTAATAGTGGCAGTGTGGGTTGAAAAAATGCATCCCATAGTATTACTATATTCATAAGGTATGTTTTTATAAGCCACATTTTAGTATAGGCATTATGATCTCGATTATGCTCATTAAAATTTTGGCCTTGTTGTTGGTTTTGATTCTACCTCTGTCCTTGATTATGACCATTTTGATTGTTTCTTGGTGGTGGTGGATCATGTCGAGGAAAGGGGTCTTTGTAGATTCTCATATCCTAATTTGTGTCTTGATTAGGGGCCAACTTAATTTTTAGTTCACCACTTCCAATAAAGTCCTCAATAATATTTCATAATTAAATGCAATGATATGCATTCTGACCAATAGCATGATGAAAGTTACACCATTCATTCTCTTTTTACTAATTTGGTTTTGGTTGATCTTGAGGGAATGGCCTTGATATTTTCCATACAACTAAATTACCTGTAACGAGATTTTATAACATTATTTCAACTAATTCTCCTAACTTGCTAAAGACTCTAAAATTGTTATGAAATGTCCTTCATGTAGGTTGTCTATAAAAAGTAGGTAGTGTATTTAGGGGAGTTAATTGTACATTTGGAGGAGGCATAAACTGTACCATTTGTACATGTCTTGTTTCAATCACCCCATTTTCAACTATGTTCTTATTTTTGCTAAAGCCTTTAGGCTTATCTTGTATAAATATTTGAACCAGTGATTTAGTCTAATTAGATGATTTCCCTTGCATAAAAATCCTAACAAGGCCCTTAGTAATAAGAGCCTTCTCAATCTACATTGATTTATCAATAATTTGTTTAAATGAGTTAGCACAAGATAACCATGGATTATGCATAACTTTAGGATGCAGGTTCTATGTAAAGATATCAACCAACTATTTTTTTGGTAAGTTATGTTGAAAGCAACCTACCAATGCTCTCCACCTTTGCAGATATGTGATGAAACTTTCACCATCACACTTCTTGGCTTTACATAAGTCAACAATAGTTAATTCATGTTCTATGCTATATGAGAAATGGTTAACAAACTTTTTTGATAATTTGTTCCAATTTGCCATTGATCCCTTGGGTAGTTTATGTAGCCAATCGAGAGATTGTCCCACTAAAATTCATAAAAATAGACATCGTAAGTACTCGCTACTATAAGAAACCTTGTAACATAAGACAAAGAATGCCTGTATGTGCTCACGTGGCTCTCGTTATCCTTTGTACTTGCCAAATTTGGGTTCCTCAAAATGAGGTGGAAAGGGGTTTTGGAGAATAAATAAATCAAATGGATATGGACATATCTAATTGAATTTATACTTTTTGACTCTATTATTCATCTCCAATATTTGAATAATTTCCTTCATATAATTACATTCTTACATGTTTGGTGCATTTATGGATTGAATAAGATGTTGCTGGGGTGGAATGTGCCCCTAATTTTATTGTTGTTGGGGTGGAATGTGCCCCTAGTTTTATGTGGATCTATAGGGAGTGTATACCTTTCAATCCATGACATGGTTCTGATGTGCTCCTTGAGTTCAGAACATAGGCCATTGATTCTTGGATTGTAAAATATTCCATGAATTTAGTTATGTTGTAATTTGTTGATTTTTGAAATTTCTATGTTTAGTTACCAATTTTTGTGTTGGTTGAAAAGAACTAGCCAAATTATCTTTAGGGATTTCCTCAATTTGAACTGAATGTTTGGGTTTTTTAATTTGTAAAGTAACAAGAGGTTTTTGATGATTGAAGAATTTATGTTCCATGTCAAATGGAACACTTTTTAAGGTCTCTTGTGACTTTAGCTATTCATTTAGATTACCCTAATCCACTATTGTAATGTCCTCTTCCAATATTTTTTGCATACTTTCAACCACATTTCCTTGTTCTTTCGAAGCATCATTATAAACTGAAGTGGAAACTAGGGAGTCAGTTAGGTCTGTGACAAGCTGATCTGCATATCATTGGCTTATTATCTTGATTTTAGCTAAAAGATCTAGATTTATGGGTTTTGAATCTATTTGTACTTATTTTCCTTTGTTAGAGGAATAAGGTATGTCTATTCATGTAAAAGCTTTCTCTTGTCATCATTATTCTCCTTCTATAATTGAGGTATGCAATTGTTTTCTAAGAAAGTCAGAAGGTAGTCTAGTACCTAATTTTATCAATCTAAGAAGGGCTTCATCTTGATGTAATTGGGGTTGATATGCATTGTAATCATCTTCAGATCCTACTATTATGGGGATGTTATAAAAAATAATGAGGTTATATTGACCATCATAAAATTTCTCATCTTCATAACTAAGGCCATAAGAGGCCCCACTCAAGTGAACCTTTGATTCATGTCTAAAAGATTCATTCTATGTGTTTGACTTAATTTGGACCAATTCTTGGTAACCAAACAAAGTGTGCTTTAGCTCTCTTTTAAACAAATAAGTAAGTTACCAATGAGACTATAAGGGAGGGTGGTTTATAACCACTCACAATTATAAGATTTTGTTCATGAGTTTACTAAACCTTTGGTGAAGTTGAAATTGTATATATTGGAAGAGGGTAAGGTAAATCAAATACCCATGGTGAAAACTAGTACACCAAATCCTAGATCTTTGTGATATACCGATACTATAAAAGCTAGTTTCAATTTTGACATGTTAACCCTATAAATTTAGAGGAAAGCTCTCTAGATTATGAAGAAGATAAAATAGACTAAGTAACTCAAGATGTAAAAACATATACAAATCATTAAGTATAAAGCTAGGACTAAATAGGTAGTACAACATCACCACATGGTTCTATTAGGATAAAATATATTATAGGACTCAAAGCATGTGTGATACACAAGATGAATTGAGTCCACCAAGATGATAATATGATTTTGAGCCTAATAAATCACTGTCAATCCAAATGGAAAATTAAACCCAAGTTAGAACAATCTTAGTGTGAAAATGGCAAACCCAATTTGACACATCAACCCTTAAATTTAGAAAGGTTCAATTTTGAATGTGGATTATAAATAAAGGATTTAAACAAAGTGGGTAAAAGATATATACTCAATTGGGCAACATGATTACACCAAAGTGGATGACATGACACAAAGCTTTTGATAACAATTTGAACAAGGAAAAGATAAATTTTCTAATTAGATAGCATAATACCTCCCTTGCTCAAGAAAATTTGGGACAATGTGTTTTGGTTAAGTTCATTGAGTTAACAAGCAGTTTTAGACACAAATCAAGACCAAGTAAGCTAATGAAAAAAAATAAACATATTAAGTCTAAACTGACAGGGTATGACAAAGCGGGGTCTACTAAACTAGCATGTTTTTTATCATTCTAGGGAAATAAATTTCACAATTACTTTCACATCAAATAATTCAAAATACAAGCACATAAATTAGGTGACCACATCATTAGCTAGTTGTAAAAATGAGTAGTCCTTTTTAAAACCATTACATCTTGTTATTCGCTCAATGTAGTGTGATATCCAAATGCAGATACATCCCATGTCCAACTCCAATTAGGAACAAGTTAAGTCAATTCTAAGAGGTGAAACCCTAGGTCAAAGCTTCCCTGAAGAACTCATAGGAGGTACTGACATCCTCCTCACAAGCCAAGTTTGCATAAAAATAAAGAAAGCATAAAATAGAAAGACTTTAGGGTCATTTTCAAGGTTACCCTAACTTTGATGAGTTTTTGGAGAGTGATTTAGGTGAAATTATTTCTAAGCCTTGGACTAGGTTATTTCTAATAGGAGTAGCACTTTTCTTTCCAAGGGTTCCCTAAATGGGACAAATGGAAGAGCATACACACAACATTCCTCTCTTTGCCAAACAAAATCTAATTTAAAAAACTAAGTAAATAAAAAAAGCTTGGAAAAATAAGTTCATTTTTAAGCCAAAATTCAAAAAATGAGGTGGTGTTCATTTTATCCCTTTGTCTTAGTTTTAACTTTGAAAACTAGTGCTAAAAAAACTTACTTAAGCACATTAAATGTTACTTTAAGCACCAAAATAATGTTCCTAACTCATTTTTAAGCATGGAAAAGGTGATATAATTTTTTTTAGCAAATTTATCACTTCGTTTGTAATAAAAATGTTATCATGTCCTTTATCCTTGAAGCTATCTTGGGTTTGAAACAATGAACTTAAAAAAAAGAGCTCTCAAGTTTTTTACAGAGTACAATCCCACTACTACACAAAATGATTTTTCTACTTACAGTACAATAATGATACTACAAGATTTGTGGTATTGTAACTTAACCATAGATGGTTTAGTCATAATATTGTGACTTATTTCTTTAATACCACTAATAACAGGACAATCTTGCTACTTATCAAGTCATGGTATTATCGCTAACCACTAATAGTTAGATAATACCATGACTCAGTTAAGCAGTCCCACTAATAAAAAGATAATCCCATTAGTTAGTTAGTACCGGTATTATTGAACCTACACAAAAACATAGTTATTCCAAAAATAAAACAAAAATGGCTAAGCACAATTTTTCTAGTCTGATTAACAATTTCACCACTTATAGGACAATCTCGCTATTAGCAAGATAATACCGTGACTGTGTTTTAACAAAATTGTGACTTACAAAAATATATTTTACTTAATTTTTTCACTCTTATAAGCCTCCCACTCCAAGATTCTATAAGGAAAATATTACTGAGTTACTTGAGGGAGCTTTATGACAATTTTTATGAGGATAGGAGGGTCCCACTAGGGGTGCCAAGATGTAGAGAGGATTACAAAGCAAGTTAGTCAAACATTAATCCATAAATCATGAAAAATGCATGAAGAACTAACTAACTAAGCCTACCTACTACTATGGGAATTACAAAGGATAGAAAAAAAAATGAAAGAAGACAACATCATATTACCTTCCCAAATGGACTCACCATACCTATGTGGCTCAAAAGCATGTTCTCCCTTGATTAAGCATCCTTGTCTTTATCAAAAAAGGTGGAAAATGTAGACACCAAAATTATTTCATAGACACATGCGTAACTCCCTATGCCTAAACCCTTGTTAATCCCCTTATAATAATAACAATTAATCTCCCTAACTGATACTTTTACCCCTCACACATTTAATTAATTTAAAATACTTAATTAAGTTAGCTAAAAACCCCATTTGCCACCTTACCTAGCCACCTCACCCTATGACTAATTCCCACCTAATGAGTCACCTCAAGACCTAGTCCCCTCATCCTAACTACCCAAGACTTATGACCATTTCTAAACTAAATTCTTAATCAACTACTTCCTTCTTAACCTCTTATTTTTACCATTTTATAATGGGTGTCACACTTGGAATAGACAAAAAAAAAGGCTAGAAATAGTAAGGTTTACCTATTCTAGGGCCAACGACATCAGTCAACCAATGATCTGCATCGATGGGATTGATAACATTGATAATATAAGCCAAACTCCAACCTGATATTTAGGTCAGTAGAAATTAATAAAATTCATTCTTACTCACATTCAAACTCTAGGAGTTTTATTTTTGACATGTTAGTTTACAATCATCTTGTGTAAGTCAATCAAAATTAGAAATTGAGCTCTTGAGGACCAAAAGCACCTGCTTGGTCTCTCTATTTAGGCATTCAGGTTTAGACTCCTTGCTAGGGACCATCAATCTGGGACTTATCATTTAATGACCATTATAGCTAAGTACATCACTTATTTTTTAGGCCTTTCAAATATTTATTTTTCTATCAGTTTATATCTACTATGCATTTCTTTGTGCACTTCTGGTCAAACCCCCATGAGAGAGTTACAAATATTCTTCACTTGTTTCTCAAACACACCAAACCTCTGACTCAATATACCCAAACCATAATCTCTAACTCATAACTCTCCCAACCTCCCGAACCTAATCTAAACCATTTCCTAGACGTGAAAAAGCCTTCTGTAAGCTCCCTCACAATTATTGGCCCTAAAAAAATTGGTAGCCTAAATGACATCGATCACTTGATTATCAACCTTAACAATATAACTGATATTGGTCCTACTAATGTCGGTGATTGTGGGTTCCCTAACCTCTTCAAAACCTACCCAAACAACTTCTAAACTATAAATAGAATACATCACCTGCACCCTATCACTCTCTTCTACACATAGGTTAATAATGATAATATTATCTCCCTTTCATTCTCTCTTAACCTCTCTTTTATTTATTTATTATTCTTTTGTCTCTCAAAAGTGGATTGTCATCTATAAGGAAGTTTCACACTTCCTAGAAAAAGCACGTAGCTTGGCAGCCCACTCATTTAACTATTAAAAAACATCATGTGGTAGTACTATTTTACTTGTAGGTAGTCCTCCCTAGCCAAATAGGAGTGCTAACAACATCTAGATATGACACACAAACCAAATTTGAGTTCTTTTTAATTAGTTATCCCCATCCTTCTTTTTATTTTCATATAGACTTAAAATAGACAAAATTTAGTGACATTTTTGGCATGCCCGGTGGGACGCTAGAGTTTTCCTTAGGGTCATTTCTTGTTTTAAGACTTCATATAGGTGCATTATAGTGAAACTTTCATTTCTTTCATCTCCTCCTTCTCTTTTCTCTTAAAATGAAAAATTCAATGTCTTATTTTCTATTTAAAAAAGCATTAAACTAAAATTTTCTTTCTTTTCTCTTTGCTTCTAAGCAATTTATCATTTTATTTTACAAAAAAAAGAATATCTTCTTTACTTCTTCTTTCATGCACATTAGGATAGTGAAATTAATACTCTTTTCCTATTTCATCTTTGTTTTCATTCAAATCTAAACATTTTAGATTTGGGTTTAAAACTTCTTGCATTTCATAGTTTGCTTGTTGCATATTAACTTGCCTAGTTAATTATGAGCATTTTGAATAAATTCTAGTGCACCTATGTTATACAACCAAATCACATTCACATAAACAAACATCTAAACTCACTTGAAAAAATGCCCATCAGGATTTCATCACTTGGTGGATCACCTTACCCTACCTGACTATCTTACTTGGATTTCACTACCAAGGGGAGAATCCACCCCATTCTCTGATAGAATATAATCTCTAAATAAAATGTATATTTTGGCTAAGTGGCCTAGCTTAGCTCTTGGTTTGTGAAGTCTGGAGATCAAGCTCTTATAATAATCCATATACTTGGTTTAACATATATTTCCTCTTGAGCATGAAAAATCACCTAAAACTAGCTCTAGATTACTTTCTAGTACCTTTGATAACCAAATTCTCTTCTCACTATCTGATTAAGGTATAATCCAACATGAGACTAAACATTAATCTCTAGGACTTAATAGTTTCTGGTTGTATGTTCTTTTTTGGCTTTTCTATTACCTTCTATATTTTAGAGTTGGTAAGGACGTTTTCCTATTGATTTACAAAATCAATACTATTTATAATACTTAGTTTGTATAACCTATTATCTTAGGTTTTTTGAGTGTTCTTCCTTCTTACACAGACCCTTTACATCCACTATTTTACCTAGTCTCAACTTCTGGTTTCATAAAACATCATATTTTCCATCTATTAAGATATTATAGTGACTGACATTGGTTAACTTTACTATCATCGACATATTTTACCTACTGACATTAGTTATACCACTGATGATGGAAGTTTTTTTCTACCAGCATCGGTCTAGTGACTGACGTCAGTGACTGTGTAATTTTATCCACTCAAAACAACAAGTTGAAATAACCCATTTACCTGCACTCAAACCTAGTTTTTCCTTAGTATGTTTCTAATATAGGTAGTAAGACTTTTTATACTTCACCTTGCATGGTATTGACAAGAACTCAAGCCAAAATTCTTACCAATTATGTAAGCTAGCAACCACTTACACCTTCCCCTCTCACTTTCAAATCTATAATGGAGAATACTTCAGATACATAGAATACTTCAAACCCTAACTAAATTACCATTATGCCTAAGGGAGATCAAGAGTTTTATAAATTTATTGTTCATAATGTGGTAGCCCTTTAACATTACCTTCCTATGAATCGAACCCATAATTCTTTGGGTGACCCAATCTATGGTGTGTCAACCTCTCTAATGGAGACAACCTTAGTTTTAGTTGTCTCCACTATTTTCCCCATGGTTACCCAAACTACCACTTCAATGAGTAACCCAACTATAAACAACGTCCAAAGTGTATCATCTCCAACTACCTAATCCCACCAAAATTTTTGTGTGACTTCCCTACTTTCACAAGCACACCTAGTTTAGTCAAGTCACACCTCATTCAAAAATTTAGTGGTACCTATTACATCTACCCTCGCACCTATAATTAATTGAGTTACAACTCACCCTTCATCTAATATAACCATGCCAATAATCTAACCTACAATAACAACAACCAATCAAGGCATAGTCTCCAACCCAATGGGACAATCCCCTTTTCTTTCTTCACCCCAGTCTATGACTCATTATTCTTATGTTTCTGCAACACAACCTCATCAAGCTATGTCATACACTCCCTCTACTTCTTATATACTTCCATATAAGTTAGGAGGTGTTCCCCCAACTAATCCCCCTCTAGACCTCATTAAGATGCTGATGGATAAGATGTCGAATCTAGAGACATCCATTTCTGGTTTAAAGAATGTGTTATCTTATGATCAAATATATAATGAACCAATCCAACCTTTTATGTCTATTTTCCCTTATCCAAGCCAATTGGAACTCCATAAATTTACTCATTTCTAGAGTAAAGAGGACCCACAATAGCACTTTCAAGAATTTAGACATGCTTGATATTTAATAGGGTATGATGATGTGTTACTACTTCATACTTTCCCTATGTCTCTTTCAGGGGCTACTTTAGATTGGTATAGCTCTATTCCTTAGCACTTCCTTTTCTCATTTACCCAACTCACACAAATATTCCTAGACCATTTCTCTATTAACATTTTGAAGAAGGTTTATATAATAGACATTTCTTCTATTAGATAATTTGATACTGATTCTATTATATATTGTATCGCTCATTGGATAAGCTTGATCAATCAACTCTCCTTCTCCTTAACTCAACATGAGCTTATTGAGATCTTATCAAGGGCATGTGCTAAGCACATTTCATCCACACTTTGGGTATAAAACTTTCTAGACATGTGATGAGACCTTTACAATGGCATGGAAACTTGAGGTTCGTGCTATAGATGAAGGAAAAGTCAAGTCGCACTGTAAAAATCCCAATTCCAAGTTAAATGACTCCTCTTCCTCTAAAAATTATCCCTCTAACTAAAATGCTAAAGGCTCCACCAACACAATGGTTATTAAGTCAGCCTCTTCCACAACCACAAACCAATCAAACTCCTCAACTTCCCAAAATACAACCAAGCAATTCTAACAATGGTATAAACAAAGACAATACACTCCCATTAGGGAGTCATAAACATCCATCTTGGATAAACTATTACAACAAGGTGTCATAACCCTTCCTCATATCAAACCTCCTATATATTTCAGCCCTTCCCATCCTATCCCAAGTTGGTATAAGGAAGATGAGTTTTGTAGTCACCATCGAGTTAAAGGCCACAATTCTAATAACTATAAAACACTCAAGAACATCATTCAAGATATGATTGATAGAGTTGATCTCATCTTGGATAATCCTAATGTACTCCCAATCAAAGTATCAATGTGTTCAAACACCCTTTTCCTAACCATTCACCAAATCAAAATATTGTCTAGTCCATAACTAACTCAAGTGATCATAATATTCATATGGTTAATATGGTCTTTCCTTTACCTTTAGTTCAACCTTCCCCTTAATAGGATACATCCATTTCATCAACTCTTTCCCCACATTCAGTAGCATTTATTTTGAACACTCTTCCTCCTTATGTAGAAGAGCTTATGTCACCCATTCCACACCCTCAAGAGGAAGAGCCTCTTTTACCACTCATTTTTAAACTTGAGGAGCCTATAATTCAAATTTTATTTACACCAATATTACCTTTCCTCATACCACTTGAAGACTGTACCCTACCCATTCCTCAACCATATTTTAAAAGGAACATCATTCCTACACTATACCCTCTTGAGGAACATTCTTTTACTACCTCTCTTTCACTGATAGAGAGTAGTACCCCACCTACTCCACTATCATACTTAGAGGAGTTAGTATTATCTACTCTTATAATAGATGAGAGACCGATTATGCCTAATCCAATTGCACCACTCTTACCCCTTATTTTACCTATATATGATCATACTTTACCTGTGCCTCACCCATATGTTGAGGGAGCCATAATACCTATGCTTTAACCTCTTGAGGAACCTTCTTCTCCTACCTCCCATCCACCCATGGTATACTATGTATCTTCTCCCATCTTTATTGAAGAGGACCTCATCTTTGGCCTAAAGTAGCAAAAACCAAAAATTTCCCTCTTTCCAAAACACCATATCCTTATAAAGACACAATTTTAAGGCCTACGTCAAATTTTCCAAAACCTTTCTCACATTTGGTGAAAAATCTAGAATTTCTTAACTCCATAAAGCTAGACCATGCAAAATTTTAAGACTATCTAAAAACTCCTTATCCACCACAATGAATGTCAACCTTTATGACCAATCCCCTTACTACCCTTTACACCAAGGTCTTTGACAAAGCTAGAGATTATTCACCAAAAGCACTTGAAGTTTATCTATCCATGTCAGAACCCTTACCCTCACAAGAATATATTACATTAAAGTAGATTAGACCCTTAGGTGTATGCCCTATTTTTAATTTAATTCATTCACATGTGAAATTAGATTTAAATCCTCAACCACAATTTAAAGTTTCATGGCCTAAATTATAGAATAATAGTAAGCCCCCTAGATCTCACCGATCCCTTCTTCAACCCTCAACTTTACTATTTATTTTGGGGCCACACCCCTCTACTTTAGTTATAATATTACCTAACTAATAAAAAGAAAAGGTTAAGCTACTTCCACTCCTAACTTTTCCATCTGGTAGGCCTTTCACATCTGACACTAAGAAAGTGATAATAAAACAAATAACTCCACCATCACCACATAAAGCACCATGTAAAATTACCTTATTACCATTGAAACATAATACGATGTCCACTCCTATTATCACAAGTGTGAGCCCACCTTTAGGCTCTCAAAGCTTTTTCCTATGTCAGCTATTGAAATATTCTATAATAAATCTTCCTCCCATTAAGCCTTATAGTCCTCTTGGAATGAATCCATCTTGGTTTAATGATACAAAAGTGTGTTTATATCATCATTCACCTAGACACAATACTAAGAGTTATAAAACCCTCATAGTGGTTATTTAACAACACTTTGATGTTGACACTCTCTTAGATGATACTACTATTAACCTTCCTATTATTCCACCTTTGGCATCTATAGTGCCTCCTACCATTCCACCAAAATTCAAACTCAAAGATGTCATCATAACCACTATACCACCTCCTTCACCAACATTTCAAATCAATACAGTTAATGTGGCCACATAGTCATGAAACCAAAAATATAAAGCTAAGGAAAATGTCACTGCTCCTTGGGCTCATCCTTTCACCAAAGAACCTCCTCCTCATAATCCTAAGATTTCTATCTTAGGTTTTCCTAAAACATCTTTGGATGTTATTTAAATCTCAATGGTGAAATAACTTCACCAAACTCCTATGAAAATGTCTTTGTATGAGTTAATCCAAAAATCATCCCAATAGCATCAAGATTTGATTAGTGATTTGCAAGTTATTGAGGTATAATCAGATGATCCCCAGCCTCTTGTAGCTTTGATTGGATCCCTTAATTTTATCTCCCTAATTTCTTTCAGTGATTCAAAAATTCCACTTCAACACCCTGAAGATCAAGATTGTACCCTTTTTATTACCACATATATTAATCAAACTCATATAAAGAGAGTTATGATTGATGGGGGAGCTAGTATTAATATTATTTCCACCCATTCCTATAAACAACTAGCCCTTCTTGATAATTACATGTCTCATACTGATGTAGTACTCTACTCCTTTAATTATACTATAGTTACTATGGTGGGTACTATTGTCTTACATATCCATGTAGGTCCCTACACTATTCTTGAGCTCTTCTATGTTGTAGGAGGAGAGTTCTGATATAACATACTGCTTGGATGACATCGGATATGTGTTGTGTCATGTGTACCCTCAACTTTGCACTACTATGTCAAGTTTGAACATGATGGACAAGTGCATATTATACCCACTAACCCAACTCTTTTTAAAAGATGCAACATGACTTATACTCCCAATGAAGTTCTCATTCCATTGAAAACATCATAATCCTCGCATGATACTTATAAAGCTTCTACAAGATCCAATCTCATGGTTACACAAATACAAATAACATAAATTCCTAACAAAGATCCCATGGAGGAGACCTTTTAATGTTTGTCACTCGATGAATATCATTTATTGACACTCAACATGTTTTATACTCCACAAGAGTATCAAATACTTCACATGCACCCAAATTATGATCCCCATATTTAGATGGTCATCCCTTATGGGCCCCCTAACCTTCAAACTAATTTCACATATGGGGGAATTAATCAAGCTCCTACTATCAAAAATCTATCTTCTTCACCACAACAATTTACCTATGACTTTTGTTTCCTAAGTAACCTTATATTTACTCACACCTATAGTTACAGGTGTGCCTAGAAAGGATTTGGTTTGTGTCATTATGAGCAAGGTGTCCATATGCCTATTGAATATCCCACTAGAAAAACCATTGAAAATACCAAAAAGAAGCATGGAGTGGGATATGCCAAACCAACTAAACTCACTAAAACCTCACATGAGCCAATTATCAAAGAATAGTCTCTCATTCTTCACCTTCTTTTCCACCATCACCTACCGAATCAGAGGTATCTATACCTCCTAATTTTTTTCAATAAATGCCTTCCATTTGGGGCCTCTCACCTATTGTTAGGGTAAGGAAATAAGGTCTCTTCCTCTCATTCATCATGAAATAATTGATGAAGACTCTCCCACTATTAACACTATGTCAAGATGATGATGCAATTCTCACCTACATGGGTGCATATGATTCATGTATCCAATGATTGCTCCCATATGAAACACAAGTGTAATGTCCCCTTTTTAGCATGATCTTGTTTTATGATGATTAGCCTATTATGCAACCTTTGTAGGCTAATAGCATGGATAGAGGGTCTTGGTGGAGCTTGGCTTGGCTTCGACTAGCAGAATTTTTCCAGTTGGCTTTCATTCGGGCTCCTTCGGACATGTATTGAGGGAGATATTAATATTTTACTGATTTAATTAAATATTAATTATTTGCCCTATTTTTAATTATGAAACCCTAATTAGGGCAAGCACACCTTTTAGAGGATATAAGGGTTTCTCATTGGAAGGAATACCATAATATGGATATTCATGTTGAAGACAATTTTTGCTAAGTGTTTTTCTAAGAAGACTAAGCCAAGGGTTTCCAGTATTCTTTTGCATTGGAGAACATGTAATCTTCAGTGTGTGTAATTCAGAGGTTATGAAATATCAGCTGATCTATTATAAGTTTTAGAGATAATTTCACATAGAGATTATCACAGAGCTTCACAGGTATTTATTTCATCAGGGTTTTGATCCAGAAATCATCCAGATAAAGATCTATATTAGCACAATATTTATTGCGATCAGGCTTCCAACATATAGGCCATAATGTATTCACCATTGCTATATAGAATTTGAAGTGCACCGTTAACAGAAGTGTGCAATAGTCACAACCAACAGGGAGCGCAGAGACTGACATTGGCCGACTCACTACCGACCGCGGTGGTATTCCTACCAACCGTGGCAGCATTCCTACCGACCGCAGTAGTATTATTGACTATGGCAGTATTCCTATTAATTGTCGTAGCATTCCTACTGACTACAATAATATTACCGATAGCGGTAGTATTCCTATCGACCGTGGCAGTATTCTTATCGACTGTGGAGGTATAACCGACGTCAGCGACTATGTTTTTGAAATAGAAACCAGAAGCTGTACCATCTATACCAAATCTAGGGTTTATTTTTAGATTGCACAAAAATTAAGTTTTTGATTAATATTTTACATTATTTTTATATGCATGATAGAGATACTATATTGTAATCATCTGGGATGAATAAGAAGATCATTGATTAGCTAGTTAATATATTATACTATGATTTATTTATTTATTTGAATTTATCTTGCAAAAATCACACTCTTCCTTATTTCATGCAAAAATAGTCAAAAAATTATAGTTTGAGAAATTAGGGGAAATAGGGGTTTCTACAGTGGTATCAGAGCACTATAGAAACCCCTGTTTCCCCTGAATTCTGGAACTGAATATTTTTTTACTATTTTTTGTGTATTCTAATTTTTTTTGGGTGTTTTTGCATGAAATAAAGAAGAATGCGAACTTGCAAGATAAATTTGCATAAATTCAAATGAATAAATACTGAAGCAGTAAAACTTATAACTAGCTAATCTAAGATCTTATTGTTCATTTCAAATGATTACAATAGTGAATCTCTGTCATGCAATAAAATAATATAAATATTATCTCCAAAAACCTGATTTGTCTACAATCTAAGAATAAACCCTAGATCTGGGATAGTTGGTTCAGCTTTTTGGTTGCTATTTCATACACACAGTCACCGAAGTCAGTGATACTATTGTGGTCGGTCGATATACTAGCGATGTCAGTCTCTGTCAGTCAGTTTACTCTATCGATGTTGGTATATCTGCCGCTACCAGTATCTGAGTCAACTGATGTTAGTCTCTGAGATGCCGATGTCGGTCTTTGTAATCCCTACAGCTCTCTATGGCCTGCTACAGAATGGTATGGATTATGTATAGTTGCAGAAAAATAGTATAGCCTATATGTTGGACCCCTGATCTCAAGGAATATTACACTAATATTGAAGATCTTTATCTAGACAATTTCATGACAAAAAACCTAATGAAATAAATACCTGTGAATCCCTATGATAACTTCTATATAAAGCTATCTCTCAAACTGGCAATAGATAAGCTGATATCTCATAACCTCTGAATTATACACACTAAAGATTACACATTATCCAATGCAAAAGAATAATGAAAACCCTTGGCTCAGTCTTCTTAGAAAAAATGCTTAGCAAAATTTGTCTTCAATAATGAATAATTATTCTAGCCTCCCTCCAATGAGAAACCCTTATATCTTCTAAAAGGTGTGCTTTCCCTAATTAGGGTTTCATAATTAAGAATTAGGGTTTCATAATTAAAAATAGGCCAAATAATTAATATTTAATTAAATTAATCAAATATTAATATCTCCCTCAATACATGTCTGAAGGAGCCCAAACGAAAGCCAACTGGAAAAATTCTGCTAGCCAAAGCCAATCCAAGCTCCACCAAGACCCTCTATCCATCCTATCAGCCTATGAAGGTTGCATAATAGGCTAATCATCATAAAACAAGATCACACTAAAAAGGGGACATTACAGCCCACCCTCCCTGAAATTGCTTGTCCCCAAGCAATCTCAACAACAAAGTTAACATCACTCCACCCGAATCCCAAGGAAAAGGTTGCGCAATGTCCCTTATGTCACCAATCAACAACTATGAAGAAATCATCAGCATCAATAGTACAAAAATCAGCAACTGAGACACTGCACTCAACACCCAAACAATTGACATCACTGATAATGAAGAGACATCATATGTTAGATAGCAACAACACGAACCAAATCTGCTTGCCATCAACCCCTGCTCTAAGTCATGCACTGACAAACTATCAACCCCAACACCTATCACCATGCCATGTCTATCAAAACTCTCATCCCATGGTGTCAAATCATCCCAAGTACCAATATAAGTATCCCAACATCTAATCCATAAATGGAAATCAACTGGGAACTCAGGTAAACTCCTAATAATGTTAACCATACCAACTAGCTTCATGCACTTGTCTCCTATACCCACTACAATCTCTAAATCCAGAGTGTGAATGCTAGACATACTCATATGATCATCAACATGTGACCTGATTGTAAAAGAATGTTGACTCCCTACCACATGTGATAACTCTTGAACTGAACTCACCTCAAGATAAAGCTCATCCACATGTCTCTCCTGTATTGGTGCCAATGTGCACTCAGCAGCCCACTCTACCATGTCATGTCATATGAGCCTCTCCATCCAATGAAAAAACATAATTTTGATGTTGCTGCCCCATATTGCCTTAAGAATGTGTGTCTTTCCATCAACATCAAAACAAACCTCCATGTCCTTGAGACAAAGAGTGACTTCCTCAAGGGAATGAAGCCACTTCATACCCAAGACTAAGTATATATCCCCCATGTTCACCACATAATAATCAGCCTTGAACTCATAGTTGCTCAAGCACAATGGGAGGTCTCTAATCATCCGCTCACACCTAAGAGTGTAATCATTGGATACCTTAACTCTAATGCCTTCAAAATCCTTGGTAGTGAGTCCACGATTCTCCACAAATCTAGCATCTATAAAATTATGTGTGGCTCCTGTGTCAAGAAGGGTGATGACCCTCTGTCCTGCCAAAACTCCATGGAGTCTAAATGAACCATCTAACTAAATGCTGGATAGGCATGCCTCTTATATCTGAAGCTCTAAATCTACCTCTGCCTTAGGCTCTGAAACCTCTGCCTCTGACTCCTCAGAACTCTCCTGTTGTTCAAATTGTTTTGATTCTGAATCCTCATAAAAAGCCCACATCACACGATTTGCCTTGCCCTTAGGCCTCAAAGGACAATCATGATTGGCATCATAGGGACCTTTGCAGTAGAATCAAAGCTTATTCCTTCTTAGATCATTAAGAGCCTCTCAATCCAAAGGTGGTGCTACTGGATTGGCCTTTGAATCATTCTTAACACCTGATTTATCTTTGTTGAAATCTGACCTCTCTCTATCTCTGTTGAAGTCCTTATTGTCCCTTTATGAAGAAGTACCTCTGGAGTTAAATTTACTGGATGGGGCTGCCATCTCCATACTACGCGCCTTATTCATAGATACCTGAAATGAAGGAGGATAAAAGGCTTTGATCCAACCTCTCAATGGTTTGAATAGGCCCTCTATGAAGAGAACTACCAATCTACACTCTGAAATGTTTGGCACCATGACTGTCAATCTCTGAAAATCACCAATGAAGGACTCCAAGTTGTTTGTTTGTTTCAACTATGCCAGATCTCGAAAGTAAACCTTGAGATCTTTCTTGTCAAACCACTCAACCAACCTATCCATGAAGTCCTGGTACTCTATCACCAAGTTATGCTGATTTGTTACCATACCATGGTACCACCAATCATGTGCTACTCCCTCCAAGTGCAAAGTGGTGTATTTGATGGCCTCTATCTCTGTCATTAGCCTCAATGCCAAAAATGTGTTAAGCTTATGAATCCAAGCTTGAGCTGTCATCTTACTACTCCCGTCAAAAGTGGTCAAAGAAAGTTTCCTAGTAGCCTTCTTTAGCTCACTAAGCTGACCTCTAGGCCTCCTGTCCTATCTAACTGATCTGTAGTGCTCTCTCCTTTGATTAACAAAATGATCAAAGGATATCCTCTCTCGAATATGAGGAGCTAATAAGTCCCACTCATCATTTGCAGCCATGAGGGCATATACAAATAGGGGATCTCCTGCCACCCCCTTTACTAGAGCCTCTAGTTCTTCCTAAATAAATGTAGGATGTGTAGGCCTATCAGCTATTCTAGAATGGGTCAGCTATGGTCTCTAATTAATAGTAGCACTCCTATTATCTCCTTGTTCCCCATTCTATCTAACAGGTGGGTTCATCCTCTCTACCATAGTAGCAAGTTCTTGTAGTGCCTACATCATTTGTTGCTGGCCTGTAATCATAACACGAAAGAATTATCTGGTGTCTTGATCATCATTATGTCTGTGGGCCCAGGGTGGGCTACCCTCATGCCTGTCACTCATGGTGATTGGCTGTTGTTCTAAAACCTGGTTGCCTTCAAGCAAGGCTCTACTGTGTGTGTAATACCTATGTGGTCCCAACTCTTATGGCTGCATGAGATTGTTAAACCCTCAGGATGGCAGGATTTAGCTCTGATACCACTGTAGAAACCCCTATTTCCCCTGAATTCTAACACTATATGTTTTGGATTGTTTTTATGTATTTTGATTTTTTTGAAATATTTTATTACATGACAGAGATTCATTATTGTAATCATTTGAACCAAACAATAAGATATTAGATTAGACAGTTAAAAGTTTATACTGCTATTTATTTATTTGAATCTATTCAAATTTATCTTGCAAAAATTGCTTTTCTATTCATGCAAAAAAACTTCAAAAAAATAAAAATACACTAAAACAATCCAAAACATATAGTGTCAGAATTCAAGGGAAATAGGGGTTTCTACAATAGGCTATGTTAAATGAATCAACCACTAACATCAACCTTCCCTCTCACAATAACCCTCACATCCTCAAGATTGGCCAATATTTAGATTCCTTTGAGAAAGATGATTATGCCACATTTATTAATGACCATAGCAAATCCTTTTCTTGGTCTTATAATGACATGCCTAGTATTGACCCCTTTATCATCACCTATAACATTATCACCAATCAAGATACTAAACTTGTTAAGTAGAGGCTTCACAAGATGCATCCTCATATTGTTCTCCTTGTCAAAGAAGAGCTCTAACACCTCATTTTTATAAACTTTATCCAAACCATTGACTACCCACATTAGATTTCCAATATCATTCTTATCACAAAAGTGATCAAGGGAATCTGTATTTATACCAACTATCATGATTTAAACCTCTCTTGTCTAAAATATGATTTCCCATTGCCATGTATCAACCAACTTATTGATCTAATGACCAACCATGAGATGCTATCACTTATGGATGAATTCTTTAGATATAATCAAATCTTGGTCACTCCTAAAGATCAACACAAGATAACCTTTATTAACCCATGGGGGACTTTCTATTATTAGGTCATGCCTTTTGGCCTGAAGAACACTGGTGTAACTTACCAATGCATCATGACTTAAATTTTCCATGATATCCTACACAAAATTATGGAGGATTATGTGGATGACTTACTCAACAAGTGTAAACTTCATCAATATCACTTGATTAATCTCAAAATTATATTTTCTCATCTCCTCTAATATAACATTGACTAAACCCAAGGAAATGTGTCTTTGGTGTTCTTTCTAGTAAACTCTTAGGTTTTATCATTTCTCTCTGTGGTATTGAGGTCAATCCTGCTAAGGTTATAGAAATCCTAGAGATTCCTCCACCTAATAATATCAAGCAACTCTACAACTTATAAGGAAAATTTTAGTTAATTTGCCACTTCATTTTCAAATTGTTAGATCACTGCTTACCCTTTCACCATCTCCTTAAAAAGGATGTCTCCTTCTATTGGAATATAGATTTCTAGGAGGATTTTAACACACTTAAACAATATATCCTTTCCCCACTAGTTCTTATTCCACCTAAGTAAAATCGACCTTTCTACCTATACATCTCTTCAATACACCATTCTCTAGGTGCTATGATTGCACATCAAGATCACCAACATTGAGAGTAGGAAGTTTAGTACATAAGCTACACACTTATTGATCATGAGACTCAGTATACCCATACTAAAAAAATTTACCTTGTATTGGTATTTTATACCTCTAAGCTTCACCATTATCTTCTAAATCATAAAACCTATGTGGTCACCCATGCTAATCCCCTCAAATACATGCATTCCAAACCATATCACAACCAACATGTATCTTAGTGGCTCATGCTTGCTGAATTTGACTTAGAATTCATTTTTAAAAAGTTTATTAAAGGGAAAAAAAATTATAACTAGTTAGATACTACCCCTTTACCTAATAATTAGCCTTCAAACATAAAATTCCTTGATAAATCCATTGTAACACACTCCACTGATGACATCTCCTATCAAATGATGATGTTATTTGATAGATCTAAATGCCAACATGGTGGGGGTGTGGGGGTAATTCTTATTCCTCTAAATGGCAAGCCTATGCCTTTGTCATTTAAACTATATTTTAAATGCACTAAAAATATGGCTGAATATGAAGCTTTGATTCTAGGACTTCTAATAGATCTCTTTTTGGGTATCAAATCCATAACCATTTTTGGTGATTCTCAGCTAGTGGTTAACCAAGTTAATATTTCCTACCTATGCAAAACCAAAATTCTAAAATGGTATAAACATCATGTAGATATGTTATTTGGATCATTTTATTCTTATCTCTTACAAACTATTCCTTAATCTAAAAACAAGTTTGCTAACATGATGGATTCACTTGCTTCACATATACCCTCTTCATCCTCTTCCTCAAGAACTTATGTCACTGTCTATCGCTTAGCATTACCCTCCTATGTCTCAACTAACATTCTTTTTTTCAGAAATGTGACAATCAACCCACATGACTTATGGTATAAATAACTAATGAATTATCTTTCCTTTTACATTACCACTTTTGATCTCTCCAATAATGGGAAACATGCCTTCATAAAACATGGCACGCATTACACTATCCAAGGGGGACTTCTCTACAAGTGAGGTTTTGATGGTCTTTTCCTTAGATTTCTCACTATTACTAAGACTCCTTTTTCTATTAATGAAGTCTGTGATGGAATTTGTGGTGGGCATTTCAATACACACACAGTTTCCAAGCATATCCTTTGCCTTGGCTATTATTGGTCTACACTTCATCAAGACTATGTTGATTATGTTCAACATTGCATCAAGTGTCAATAATAGCTAACCTCCTTCATGTTCCTAGTCATGCATTACATGTTTTCAATGACTTTTGGCCCTTATCCCAATGGGGCTTAGATCTAATCAAAAACATTAACCCTCATTCATCCCTCTGTCGTCATTCTATCATTACTACCACTGAATACTTCATCAAGTGGGTCGAGGCCATCCCTCTCATCTCCAATAAATCTAACAAAATTATTGACTTTATGAACCATCACATCATCTATCATTTTGGTGTCCCTCATAAGATTATAATAGATAATGCCAAATCTTTTAAAAATAAGACTATTCAAAGTCTTTGTGATATATTTAGAATCAAATTAAGATCATCATCACCATATTATCCACAAGTTAATGGATAGGTAGAAGCTTCTAACAAAACATTGACAAAAATTCTCATGAAGTTAGTTAATGATATAGGCAAGCATTGGCACACACACAATCTTTTTTCTTTATAGGCTTACCATACTAGCATTCAAACCCCTATGGGTGCTACACCTTTTTCATTAGTATATGTGATGGAGGATATTTTTCCTCTTGAGTTCCAAATTTCTTCTCTTCACATTTCTCTACAAGACATACTTACTAATGATGATTTTTACCAAGAATGTTTAGCTCAACTTTAATAACTTGATGAGTGCTATCTCATATCCCTCAACCACCTCCAAATATATCAAGAGTGTATCAAATGTGCTTATAACAAAAAACTCAAAGAGTGAGATTTCAATATAGGAGATCTCATCTTAAAATAAAATCAACATGTGACAAACATGGAGAAAAGTAAACTGGATAAGTTTTCTCCTAATTGGCTTAGACCTTATATCATAACTCACAAGTATGGCTCAGGAACCTATCACTTTTCTTCTCTTAAAGGAAGACCAGGACCTCAGCCTTTAAATTCCTTACACCTCCATTATTTTATTAAAGAAGTGTCACTTTACCTCATGTTGAACTTGAGCTCATACATTGAGCATCCCTATTACATTCATTTCCCTTCCGCTTCACCCTTACTCCTATACACTTAATTAACTGACATAGTGTTATGGTTTTTCCCTCAAATCATACTTCTCAAGTCTCAAGTCATACTTTTCAACGTAGACTTCTCCCTTGAAGGACAACTACATAACTTCCCTTTGATACTATCAATAGACTATTCCTTTGAAGGACATCTATTTAAAATTAAAAACAAATTCTTAGACCACTCCCTTAAAGGATGGCTAAGCCAAGCTTTGTTCTCAAAGGGAAAAAAAATGAATAAAATCTTCTCATAGTTTTATATGACCTTAACCCATACAAAATACCATTGTAGGCTTCATACATTGATCAACTTACACACAAAAAAAAAGATTTATGTCATGGACTTATTTATAGTGGCTCTTAGGTCACCCAAATTAGGGGCATATCATCTCTACTTTGTAGGTTTTGCTACCCAAACATTTTCCCTCATTTTACCCTTTTTTCCCTCATACCTTTTAAGGGACTGTGAATCTCACTTAAAATAAGGTAAACATGATGCTTCTCTAACAAATGCAATGGTTCAAAGATATAAGGCATGAAAGAGGCTCATCTTCCTAAGACTATTTATGTTCTATTTATGGTCTTTGCCAATGCATGGGAATTCTACCTCTTTATTTTCCCATCCACATCACAAGTCTATCTCTCTATTTGAGATTAAGAAACAATGTCATATCAACACTAACAAAGCCTACTCAATTTATTTTATTTATACACCATCAAAAATATGGAAAAATATTGAAATAAATTAACATAACCAATTTATTCATTTTAAGTATACACCATCACAAAATATGTAAAAATTCTAAGATGAAACTAACCAACCAACTATGCATATACCATCACATATATGGGAAAGGCTAGTCTAACTCAACTAACATGATCAACATTAACATCAAATTAACATAGCATAAAATAATCATCATCATAATCACAATAAATACATATAAAGATAGCAATAAATGAACATGTCATGTGTGTGTGTGTGTGTGTGTGTGTGTGTGTGTGTGTGTGTGTGTGTGTGTGTGAGAGAGAGAGAGAGAGAGAGAGAGAGAGAGAGAGAGAGAGAGAGAGAGAGAGAGAGAGAGAGAGAGAGAGAGAGAGAGAGAGAGAGAGAGAGAGAGAGAGAGAGAGAGAGAGAGAGAGAGAGAGAGAGAGAGATAAAAATCAACATTATATACATCATCATAAAATCATATCTCTCTCTCAAAAAAACATACATCTCACATCTTCAAATCATAGGCCAGTATACATATAAAAAATATAATCAAAATTGGAAAAACTCTGACATTCAGAGTCCTCAAGGCTCTCCATGTGGTCATGAGGAAGTAGTGTCATCACCAATCTTTACCTATTTACATCTACATGAGCTATAATTCATGGCATTTGACATCAACATCTTCTACTCTCTAAACTCTGAATATATCAAAATTTGTGAGAACTTTCTAATCACCCTCTCATAGTAGGAAATCTCCTCTAAGGTAGTCAAATATCTTACTATAGATACAGTCTATGGAGGTCTCATAACACCTAATGATGTCCCAACCTGTACTGGTCCTTGTCGTCGTATAGGAGGAAGAGTAGCCTAACCTGATACTCTCAAACTATCTCTCTCTACTATCATTATAGTCACCTAAAATTGTAAAACTATAACCAAGCCTTATAGTGCTACAATCTATCCCTATAGTGCCTTAATTTGACCTTGCAACATCACCACCTACGATTGTAATGTTAAAACCTGTACCTGGGTTATCTCTGAAGCTTACACTACTACATCTCAAGCATGTACTACTGTATCCCTCTCTCTCACCAACCCTTATAAATATGGCGGTGGCCTCTTGACCTCCACCACTAGATGTAACCCTATCCACAAAGCTATATAGTCAACTGTACACCTTGAGTCTCTAACAGTTGGCCCTACTGACAAATCCTCAAATTTTGACCCATCTATCTCTAAGGAAAATGGTAGGGGTGCCTCTATGTCATCCCTCATGTATCAAGGGAGGGTAGGTGAAATATCTTATAGTATGCCAAACTAATTCCTAACCCATGCCATGGGTACCATCTCTAACTCACTAGCTCATCTACCCCTAACCCATAGTGAGTTTTGCAAACCCACAAGCTATTGTTCCTATCCTCTAAAAACTAGGTATGTCAAATATAGTCAACATAAAATATCTATAGGTATCAAGCCCTTAATCATGCACTTATAATAGGCAATGTCTCATTACACACCATTTACTTGAGTCTATGCCATGCCCTTTGTCCACCATCTAAACATAACCCTAAAGCGAACTAGGATCATGGTAGGTAACCCCAATGGTCATGTCACCATGATGTGCTCATACACCCAATAGTTTAGTAGATGGTTGACATACAAATTATATCACCATCACAACCTCAAACCCCACAACTCTTTGTATAACTATGCTAAAAATATTGGACCCCAAGAAAAAATGCTCTACTACTCAACCATTTATGCAAGCATACCTTTCAGTGCAATAAAAAATCTACCACTATCTACATTTGGTAATGCATACACTATGATCTTTATCATCATTAAGATGTTTAGATGATCTTGCTCCTCATCAGCTATATAGAGTGGCTCATATGTGAAACTCATAGAATGGTAAGTCACCTCACTAACATGCTCTCCATATAATGCGACCATGAAAATAGCTCCTCACCCTAGACTAGTAGCTATAAAATCTTATAGACATCCTCCTAAGTCACTGTCAACTCTTCAATCGATGATGGAAGGTGTTGGTGGTGTGATCCCACTTATAAATTAGTAATATCATTAGGGACACATCTCTAGAAACTTGAGAGTACCATTGCACTCCTCCTAACCCCATGGCCACCATGTGATCCCACTTGTATAGAGTGACATCCCTCCTCATACATGTCAATAGCCTTGATAGATGATCTTGTAATGTCAGCTCCATCCTCACCTACATCCATACACACAAACAACTCAAGTCACATACATTTTAATATACTCTATCACCATCTTTTTCCCTTCTCTTTGGGAGAACTACATTGGTCTAAGGACCTAAACTGGGCTATGTAGGTAGCACTCAGTTGACATGAGGTCTTTTGAGGTTATCTCGGCCATATACCCACCTCACTAACTTCCCTAGGCTTCACTACCTCTTTTTCTCTACCCTAGGCTTCACTACCTCTCTCTCTCTACCCTAGGCTTCACTACCTCTCCCTCTCTACCCTATGCCTATCTACCTATCAAAACTCTAGGCCTCATGGCCTATATCCCTTACTCTTGACACTATGAACTATCTTTTAAGCCCTAGACCTTTCAACCTATCTCAACTTATCTTTTTACCCATTTCCCCTATCACACCTTTTTAGATATTTTTCCTAGGCTCTGGGAGAACTACATTGGCTTTAGGCCCTAAAACAGGGTATGTAGGCAACACTTAGTCGACATATGGTCTTCAGAGGGTAGCTTGACCAATAGGATTATTGACTACTTCCACTAGGGATATAAACCCACCCTTTCTCTTGTTTTACTACTTTTTTATAGTCACCAATGTCAGCATTAATAATCACATCAATGCTTTATAGTCCCAAGTATTCTTTACATCGGTAGGCACCTGCCAACCTTGGTGCCATGTCAGCTGATGTCAGTGGACCTCAGTGATGTTGGTGACTAGTTTGGCCTAGGGACAAATGACCCAAACCCAAACTTTCCAATTTCACCTAAAAATCTACCCATTAAACCATCCAACTTATCCTAAAACTAACCTACCCTATTTTTCTACCCCTCTACTAATGTTTTCTACACCCCCACTTCTAAATTAGCCTAAAATCTACAAATACTCAAATCAACTTTCACACCAACTAGCAGAGACTCTTACCTCATATCTTCATCTCCTCCTAGCTATCATAGCTAGTTTTTATGGCTATGCACCTCTTGCTGGGTCCCCTCCTTGCTCTACCATCTTTGTCACCCTAAAGCTCTATTTTTTCTCTCCAATCACAAAGTTAAAAATGAGTTTGGTCAACCACCAAATCCCCTTTTATCAGGTTTCATCATCCATTAACATTAGCATTGTTGACCTAAGCTGTCAACATCAATACTTATGCCTACCAACATTAGCAATGTTACCCTAGTTTTTTGATGTCAACACTTTATATTACCAATATCAGTAATGTCATTGACATTGGCACCATTCCAATAATGTTTTCCCCAATAGAGTAACCCGTAAATTTTTAGACTTTACCCATACCTTAGGGCAACTAGAGATCCCATATATCTCCCCAACCATGACAGAAGCCATTAGAGATCACTTAAATCTTCACCCATGATGAATTTTCTTGGAGATCATGAATATCTCCTCACTCATTGACCCTTTTACACCAACCTTGTATTGCTCATCTTAACCACTTATGCTATTCCGCTATAGTTGGCTATTGTGCACACACATGTATATTAAGTGTTTTATATGGAAACCAAGCCCATATTATCACCTTTAACCCTTTTGTGTTTTCTATGGGTCCTTCCTACCATGGATACTTGAGACACATTGATCATTAGAGCTACAACTTTGATTATTTTGACCTGTCAGCTATCACTTACATGTTATGCTTTGGTTACTTCTATCTAAGTCCTCCTTAACCTTGCCTATTCTTAACTTTGTTGACTATATCTCATTGTAGTATATGCATATGGAGTGATACTCAATTATCCACCATTCACCCAATTACCTTTTTATCAAATTGGTACCTGATTTTGGTTTTTCATCCATCAATTCCCATTTTCAGGAGGGATACCTCATCCAATGCTCGGAGCATCTAACTCATATTTTTATCTTGAAAACTTGTCAGTACAAGATACAAGATAAAAAGGGTAAAATGTAGACACTAAAATTATGTCACACACACATGTGTAACTCCCTATGTTGAAACCCCACTTAATCCCCTTTCAATAATAATAACTAATCTTGCTAACCCATGTTTTTACCCCTCACACATTTAATTAATTTATAATACTTTATTAAGTTAATTAAAAACCCATTTTTCCACTTTACCTAGCCATATCACTCTATGACTAATTCCCACTTGATGAGTCACCTCAAGACCTAGTCCCCTCATACTAAGTACCCAAGACTTATTCCTACTTCCAAACTAAATTCTTAATCAACTACCTCCTTCTTAACCTATTATTTTTATTATTTTATAATGGGTGTCACACTTGGCATTAACAACATCAAAAAAGCCAAAAATAGTAAGGTTTACCTATTCTTCAGCCATTGACATCGATTAACCCATGGCCGATGTCAGTGGGATTATCGATGTCAGTAATAGAAGTTAAAATCCAACCTAAAGTTCTAGTTAGTATAAATTAAAAAAATACATTCTTACACACATTAAAGCTTTAGGGATTCTATTTTTGACATCTTGGCTTATAGTCATCTTGTGTAAGTCAATCAAGATCAGTAACTGAGATCTTGAGGACCAACAACACCCACTTGTTGTCTCTATTTAGGAATTTAGGTTTGGACTCCTTGTTAGGGACCATCAATCTAGCACTTATCATCGAACAACCACTACAACTAAGTACATCACTTATTTTGTAGGTCTTTCAAATATTTATTTTGCTATCACTTTATATCTACTATGCATTACAAAGATTCTTCACTTATTTCCCCTTAATCAAACACACCAAACCTCTGACCAGATCTACCCAAACCATAATCTCTCTCTCATAACTCTCCCAACTCTCAGACCTAATCCAAAACATTTCCTAGACCTATAAAAGCCTTCTATAAGCTCCCTAAAAATTATTTCCTCTATCAATCTTAGTAGCCTAACTGACACTGGTCACCTCATTACTAACCTTGATAGTATAACTGATATTGATCCTACTGATGTCAGTGATTGTGGGTTCCCTAACCTCTTCAAAACCTACCCAAACAACTTCTAAAATATAAAAATAATATAACACATGTATCTTATCACTCTTTGTTGCATACAAGTTATTATTAACATTAATCTTTTCTCTCTTTCACTCTCTCTTTACCTCTCTTTTAGTTATTTATTATTCTTTTATCTCTCAAAAGTGGACTATCATCTCTAAGGAAGTTTCATACTTCCTAGAACAAGAGCATAGCCTGATAGCCCACTCATTTAACTACTAACAAACATCTTGTGGAGTGATTTCTTACTTGTAGGTATTCTTTCCCACCCAAAGAGGAGTGCTCACAACATATAGATATAGTACACAAACCAAATCTAGGTTCTTTCTAATCACTTATCCCCATCCTTCTTTCTATTTTCCTTTAGACTTAAAATAGACAAAAATTAGTGAAACAATAAACTCCTCCAATGTCTCAAGAACACTCTATAAAACCTAGGCTCATGATTCCAAATCACTAGACTAGCCTATCAATGAAGCTTATAACTAATTTTTAATTGTCTATTACAAAGGATTGTGGAGACAATTCTACATAGTAACTTTGCATAAATCAAGGTTAAAATTCATGTCCATGGCCTCTATATTTATATATTTTTAAGATTAGTCAGGAGCAACCATGACTGTCAATCTCAAGATTGAGATGTGGGGCCATGGATAATCCTAATATTTGGAATTAAACTCATAAATATCCTCAAGATAGATAAGCATTAAAGAGGCATGTGAGGAATTAACTAGGCATGGGTGATCCATAATCCTCATATTTTATGCACTTATGGCTTGATGGTTGCCACCCAATAGATGATGTCACTAGGTGATGCAGATATTCAAAATCAATTTACAATAATAAGATATTAAAAAATATCTATGGAATTCCTACTTAACCTTTTAAATTGGATTAATTAGCTTAAGTAAGGTTAATCAATTTTAGTGTAATATTTTGGAAATTGGTTCACACTTAATCAAAATGGTCAAAAAGTCATATTACTGGGTCATAATTTGGTTATAGAGGAATTGGAAGGTGATGTTAGATGCATTGGAGCTGTATTTCCATTAAGGATGTTGCCAACACCAAATAACAAAGGTACGTGATGTGTACCAATGAATTATAAAAAAAGAGTGATCCAAAGAACTAAATGGTGAAATTATCATTTTAACTTGAAATGATCTAATCAGAGTTAGCTAGCCCATAAAATGAATTACCCTATTTAGGGATACTTTGACCTAAATTGGCACTTGTAAGTGACATATTTGAACTATTTAAGGTATTTTATGGATTTCAACTTAAAATGTGCATTTGAGTGCAATTCGAGTAAGATTGATAATTTCAACATAAATGGTGTTAGGAATTAGATGTCTACAATATGAACACTATAGATGAACCTTTGAAGAAAAATTAGATCAAATAACTAAATTCCATGAGGTATGTAAATTTAAATGGTTATTTCTATACTTGTAATTACTTTGGGAATAAAGCTAGAAAATGTAGAAGATTTGATAAGAATGAATTTGCATGGAACTATGATGAGGGTCAATAGTCAAAAGGTGTAAGAAAGGTTGACAATTTAAAATATCATGATGTGAGATTATTTATAAAACATTTCCCATTTAAGGTAATACAAGCTAAGTTTCCTTCAAGAAATGTTGAGTGCTACATTTTTTTATGACATAGGACACATTGTAAGATTTTATCCAAGTATGAAAAGGCAAAAAGAGATTCTTGAAAAAAGTATGTTATGCTTCAATTGTGAATAAAGAGGTCACATTTATAGGTTCTAAAAATAAAGACCTACAAGTTAGAATAGGTTCAAGCAAGCTCCCAGAGTACTTTGAAGAAGACAAGTTAAATCATGGAGACCAAATGTGGTTATTATGAGTTATTATGAGTCTATAGGTCTAAGTAATATGTTTGATATGGTGGAGAATGCTTCAGAAGTTGAGGAGTGCCAATAACTTTCAATTGTTTGCTCAAGTTGAGAATAAAGTGATCAAGCTCAAATAAAAGAGCAAGGTGCTGGTTGAAGCTAGTTCTAAGGTATGTATGGATCCAAGTGAACATCCTGATATTGTTGAATAAGTGCCTAGTGATAAAGATCCAAGATACAAGGAAAATTATTTATATGAAAAGGTATGTCATGAATATATTTTATATTCATGTATTGATAATCTAATCATAGAATAAAATGAGAATGTTGTAGTATTTGAGGAGGTTGTTTTTATAAATCCAAAGAAGACGAAGAAGAAGAAGAAGAAGAAGAAGAAGAAGAAGAAGAAGAAGAAGAAGAAGAAGAAGAAGAAGAGGAAGAAGAAGAAGAAATATAAGTATTAAATAAGCAAGGAGAAGAAAGAATATTATGATTTGTTTTTGTTTTAGATCATTGAGGTATAGAGGGTGTCTCTATCTATTCTTCTTAAGAGACTCCTTTCAAGTGGAGAAGTGTTGCTATGGTGTTTTTGAGTTGGAATAGTCTATAGGTCCGATTTAAATTTCCTAGATGGAAAAGGAGGATTTGTGATTTTTCAAGGTAATATTTTTGCATATAAAGGTCTTTTGACCTTATTCTATTATGATCTAGGTGGTTTTATGATCTGAAGATATGTTGAAGTTAAATTGAGGATTTTTGTTTGTTCTTGAGTTTCCTAGTTTATGCTTATGAGTATGCAGATCCTAAAATGGGTTATAGGAAGTTAAAATTTTCAATGGTGTGGAATCTCAAATATTTTTCCAAGAGTGTGTAATGGTTGTCTCCAAGCATACAATAATTTTTAGAGATGGACATTGACTGGAAGGTACTTTTTTTGACTTTATTTATTTTGAGATTCTAGGGTTTTGGGCTTTACTAAAAAAATGATGTGCTTTATGAGTTGAGGTCTAAGGTTTCATAATATGTTGAATGAGCCAAATGGATTATAAAATTAATATTAAAAAATATTTTAAGGTTTATGGTTCTCAAATTATTCAAGTTTTTGTCAAATTAGAGGCCTAATTAGGCAGTAGGTTTGTGAAATAAGTAGGTTATAGAAAATGAGATAGGTGTTAAGAATTGGTGTGACTGAGGGGGAATATAAGAGTTCTCCAAATTAGACTTTTTAGGTTTGGAATGTGTGTCTACTAAAAATTGTGGGCTCTACAAGTTCTAAGTAGGGATATAAGGAGGCTAGATAGGCCTAGTTTGAAGAAGAGTGCTTTTTGCTCAATTTCTCCAAAAGACCAAGGTATGTATGTTTCAAGGTAAGTTATCAATTTTTTTTAGTGCATGTTTCCCATTTAGTGAGTGGTATGAAGTTTTGTTGGTCATCCTTATGATAGCTTGAGAGATAAGGCTAATAATATTATGTGGTGATTCTTTATGGTGTGTGGAGATCTGAAGATGCTCAAAAAATGTAATGGCTCAAGGATCTTAGGGGGAGTCCATATTATATGTTTCTTGGCAAGTTACATCAATTTTTAGTATTTTTGTGTGTTTTATCTTCATTAGTTATTGTGCTTGTGAAGAAGAAAGTTGGATTGGAGTAAGAAGAAGTTTGTCAAGGCAAGAAAAGGTAGGATCAAGGTAAGGGGGAGTTTGTATCAGCTTTCTAAAATGGTAATTTCTTATTTATGGTATTTTTAGGTCCTTAGTATCATTTGGTGCTGACTTTTTCATTATGTCGAAGGGGGAAAAAGTTCATATTTTAGGGAATGCTTGAAGAGAGAGAAGGTAAGCTATATATTATTATATATTTTGTTGGTTGACACCAATGGAAAAGTGGGATATTTTTAGAGAGTTGTCAATGATGTCATGGTGATGTCATAAAAGTGTCCTAATGAGTGGATGAATTGCTATGATAGCCTAAGTAACAATAACAAGGTGTGTAATGTGTCTGTCTTAGTGTACTTAAAGTAGGCTTGATTGATCTTCAATTTTGACATGATTAGAGATGTTCATGGATGATTATGTTGATTTTAGAACATGAAATAAGTCCACATGATGTTATCTATGCTTTTATAACTTGTGTACATAATTGGAATTAATCTAGTTGTGGATAGTTTTCATCTAGACAGTTTGGGTCTAGTGGTAGAAAATCTAGTAGGTAGTTTTATGACATCACCATTTCCATATGGGAATGAGTCAAGGGGATTTATTAATATGGTTGTGATCAAATTAGTCCCTATTTGATATGATATAAATCTCAAGTCATGCATCAAAACATGGTCAAGGATATGAGGGTACAAAGTTGGCTTCTCAGTTAGAATTCGTTATTTTCCCATACTTAACCAAATTTACATGTAGATAGAAAGAGCGAAGTAAGAATATTAATGAAGTTATATACCACATGTGTGGATGTTTCAAGATAATATGATCATATGTGTTTTTTCATTTTTGAGCCTAGTTTCTTTGTGCTAAATTTTATATCATGTGACAAAGTGCATCAAAATATATGCATATACAAAGTTAGACTCGCAAGCAGTTTGACTATGTTTTTCCATATTTAGCCATATTTGCATTTGACAAGAAAAGCTGAGTAGGCATTCTAATGGTGCTATATCTATCATGTGTGAAGGTGTCTAGAGAAAATGATCATATCAACTTGTTCAATTTGATCCTAGTTGATTTGTGCCTAATTTAAGATCTGTGATGAAGTGCATTAAAAGATATGTATGAGTAAATTTGGATTTCCAGGCAACTTTTGACATAGTTGGCTTTGTGATAGAAATTTTTGATAAGGCATTTAATAGTGATATATCTCACTCATTTAAAGGTTCAAGGAGTTGATTAGTATATGGATGGATTCTCCTATGTGAGTAGATCATATGGTCCAAATTTGAGATCATGTATCTAAGCACAAAAGAAGTTATTAAGGTTAAAAAATGGCTATTAATACATATTTTAAAGGTTCCCTTATACTCTTTTTTTCACAAGTTAAATTTTAAGCAAGATCGACAGTGAATGTTGCTCCAAGAAGTTAGGAAGTAGTGGGATGAAGATAGGTGAATGATGATTAACAACTAAGAAAAGGTACATGAAAAGGTTCTAACAATGAGTAGTTATTCATATAGATTGATCAAATGGTGCAAGATGCATGATAAATACTTGACTAATCCACATAGATTTATGGAGCATGTTCAGTCAAAGTTTCAATATTACAGGAGATGGGTTGAAAGTGACTGAGGTTTAATGTTTTAGCATTGGAACCTATGCATTAAAGTTTAGAAAAGATCAATGGTGTGTAATTGATTTGAGAAATGACGAAAATATATGTGATCTTAGTTCACAATGTTTAACTGTGACCATTTGAATTTGAATATTTGAATTTTGTAAAGGAAAAGACCAGTGTCTTGGTTTTGGGCCATAGCTTTTGATCCACACAAAAATTGTTAGTGAAGTAAGAATAAAATATGTAGAGGACTCTAAATCACATATATTAATAAGGATTTGAAGATTTAGAAATGTTTAGAGTCATAAATTTTGAACTCCAAAGTTTAATGTGTGTTCATGCATGTTCTACAATTAACCTGAGAAGGCTAATTGAGCTCATTCTAATGTTTTTTTGATATCTCTTGATGACTTGGCTATTTGTAAGTGTTGTAAACTCCATGAGGATACTATATGAGTATTTTAAAAGTTTGATCAATCTATTTTGAGTATGAATTTTTTTAAGAAGTCGATTGTAAGTTTGGCAATGGTGTTCTTGTGTATAAGGTCTTTACTTGAGTTGATTGAGCATACATAAATGTGATAAAAGGTGATTGTGATAATTTGAGGACTTCTTAGTAGAAATAAGGAGTGGAGTTATGTATTTTTAAGTGGTCCTATGTTTTTAGTTTGATCGCTATAGTATCAAAGATCTGAATGGGTCTCCATATGACCTAAAAGTATCTTATGCCTATTTGAAATTGTGATGTGTTTAAGTGTGACCCATGTGATATGCCTTAAGGTTGAAGTCATGTATTATGGCCAACAAGGATTATTTTTATCTTAATAATTCATGATTGTTTTGTATATATTGAAACCAAATGTGTTGGCTTCTAGACATGTAAGCAAGAGACTTAAAGAGACTTGTATGTGAGAGAGTTGGAGAGCGAAGGAAACTAAAGGAGAGTGAGAGTGCCCAACTATTAGGTTGATGAGTAAAGAAGATTAAGAACTATGTGGATGATCTATAGGCCATGTTTTTGATGATAGTATAGTGTTCTTGAAGTTTGAATTGTGTGAAGAGATTTGTGTGTGCATATGAGGATTTTTGAGTGAAGAAGAAAAGAGATTGTGGCATGCCTATGTGAGAATCATATATGAGTTAGAAAGAGTATGTGTAGTTTTTAGATAATTAGAGGTCCGTCACTAGGTGTTGAAGACATCATATCTACACAGGAAGTGTTCTTTTCAAGGAGGGTCTAAAGGATTTGATCTTTATTAGGGGTAGTTACTCCTTGTGTAATAGGGTATAACTAAATACCTCTATTCAAAAGGACTTGATCAAGGTTTTAGGTTAGAAGGACTTGACCGAATAGGTGGCCAGAAGGACTTGATCATCTTAGGGGTAGGTGCTTCTTATGGAACTATTGTTTCACTAAAGGCTTTAGGTCAGAAGGACTTGATTAGTATCTTATTTCTGATGATCTTTTAGGATAATAGTCCATTTGTTTTTAGGATTGAGAGTGGGGTTTATTCCCCAAGAGGATTTATCAAATAGATATTGTGTTGTGTATGTGATCTTGCATTATGTTCATTTTTCACTAATATGAATGTTTTGTATGCTTCCTGAATAATTATATTCAATGCTTAAGTGTTTTAAGCATTTTAAAATTGAATTAGATTATTTACCACCACTAATTCACCCCCACTCCCTCAATGGATTGTACCTCTAATGCCAAATACCTAGTTTTACCCAAAGAGACTCCTAGTCCCAAATACAAGATAAACAAGAATTTAATTGATCAATAAAGTGAAGAAAATAATTAAAGAATATAATACTAATGACTAATTTATTATAAAATAATAAGGCCTACATAAATTTTGGAGTAACAAGAGGATGTCTCACTATATTACTTCCTTCTAATGGTCATGGGAGAGTTGAACAACATATCACCATGACCAGTATAAGAGGACTTCAATTGGTACCACTATGTTGTCTAAGTAAGGGTCAAACAACCTTATACAATGCAAAACATAGGAGAACATTTAAATATTAATATAAGTACTATTAGTTAATTTTTAAAAAACATTTCACTATGCCCAACATAGGAGGAATTTGAAACATTACCATCAAGACATTGATGGGAGGAATTTGACACATTACCTTCCATCATGATCAACACATGATGAATTTGATACACTACCAACATGAAGATGATCCTCAAATACTATCATAACTCAATATCACAATAATATATAGTAATACACACAAAATAATATAATAACTTCAAGCAAATAAAGAGAAATAACCTCTCATAGGTCCTTAAAGGACAATCACAACATGGTGACCAATGCTCAATAATTGATAAGTGAATAAAAATAGTTGAATAAACTAAGTTTTCTTATTTTCCTAAAGAAAAAGAGTAATAAAGTCATAAAATAATTCATTTCAATGAAAAAAACTAAAAATAACTCAATAGATACCCACCTGCCAACTCAAAAATCACCCGGATGTTATCCTCTAGATGTCTAGTTCAACTTTACTAAATAACTCTCCATATTTCCTGATTATTCTACTATGATTTATTACCTTCCTTTCCAAAAGTTATAAAAGTTCACACATTTTCTCCAAAATCCTCTAAAATTCCTAAATTTAGGGAGTTTGACTACTAAAAATAGATGTTTAGGAATTAGCCAACCACCAGTCACTTTTCAACCCATACTTCATGAAAGGACATTATTTTCCTTCTTCAATTAAAGCACATGTCAGCTCTTAAAGGATTATATTCTTACTTCATAGATTCAATTACCTCTTTTCTCACTTGATTCTAGTCTAATTCAATGTAATGGAATATTTATTAGGTAACTACTCAAAAAAATAAACATTAGTTATAAGATTAAATGACCAGAAGACAAAAAGTTTTATTAACCAAGATTAAAGGTTAGCCACCTAAAACACATGCTAAGTTATAAAATCTAATTAATGGTACCTCAAGCAACTAGATATGTATGATGGGTCTAATAAATATTAAGGTAAAATTATTTAGTGATAAAACCATGCTTGGAATAGTCTATTTACTTCATTTTCCCTATTCATATTCCTACACACTCGATACACACATCTAATTAATTTAACCTAATAGTTGAATCTATGGAATTTATTCAAATAAGGAGATTTCAATTAGTTAACCATAGCTAATCATTCATGGAATATCAACTTCCATGTATATAATTTCATATGATTCAATACATAAGTTGTTGGTAATTCAAAAGATTAGAAGTAATGATATGATTTAAGTAGATATATCTCATAGACATAATCAAATTTCATAAAGAAACATTGCATAAAGAAATGTAAGCATCATTCTTTAATAAGTAATCAAGAAATATTGATTATATGTTTTTCTCATGGTTCCCAACACATGATAAACCTTTATAAATTCTTGCATACCCCAATTGGACATGACTTAACAAAATAATTCATTAATCATAACATATAAGTCAAAATTTCATGATCATCTTGTTAAGAATATGCACTATGACAAAAGGGGCCTTACATTCCCCTCCCCTTATGTAGACTTCTACTTGGAAGTCATTAAAATATAGGGATACTAAACCTTCAAAGTTTCAACATCTTCCAAAGTTTTTGTTGATTCATTATATTTATCCCACTAGACCCTGACCTGATGTAGATGGCTTCATCAAAGAGATAGCATTTTTCACACTAAAATCCTAATGGGCTCCAAAATTAAAGCCTCATAAATCTCAACCTACAAGGTTATCTAGTCTAAAACATGAAAAGTATTAGCAACATACTATGTTAAAAAAACATGAACATGAGTTAGGCTAGATGGCAAGGCCACCTGATAAGTAATTAGGACAATGGTCTCTAAGATCTCAAATGGGCCTACAAATTGAGGTGCCAAATTCAAACCTTTTTCATAATATATGGGCTCTTATTGGTTATAAACCTCAATAGAAATTTACCACCAACATTAAACATGTTGATCATTTCTTTTTGCATCAACATACATATTTTATAAATCCCTAGTGGTCTCTAGGTGTTGTCATATCTTAATGAGTTGTCACTCCATGTCTTTTATCCTGGTAGGGCCAATCATGACTCTATTATCAAGTCAGCCCAAATTCATTGGGGTTCTACACGATCAAACATATAAATCATGGAAAGGTGACATCTTAATTAAACTATGATAGTTATTATTATAAACAAATTCAACAATATATAAATAGTCATCCCAGCATGATTTCTAGTCCATAGCATTCATGTGCAACATGTCTTCTAAGACCTAATTAAATTTGTCAGTCTATCTATTAGTCTTGGGATGGTAGGAAGTACTAAAATTGAGGTATGTGCCCAATGCCTTCTGCAAATAAGTCCAAAAGAGATAATTATAAACTAGATCTCAATATTAAATAATCTTATGGGGAATCTTCTACAATCAAACAACATCATCTGAGAAAATTCTTTCCACTAATGGGAGAAAAGTGAGCTACTTTGGTCAAACTATCCACATTTACCAAGATCACATCATGATGATAAGTTGAGGTAGGAAATTCCATAATAAAATCCATATAAATAGTATCCCATTTCCATTCCAAAATCTCATGAGGATATAACAATCCTATCGGATGTTAATTTTCAGACTTAACCCTCTAGCATTCAAAACAAAAAAATATCACACCTCAAACTATACCAATGATATGATTACCTTAAATTGCATCCATCATTTTACTCTAGGGTATGCTTGTTAAACATCTCTATGAGATTTAGATAGAATTAGTTCATGCAAGCCACCAACTAAGGAAATATATATATATATATATATATATATATATATATATATATATATATATATATATATATATATATATATATATATATATATATATATATATATATATATATATATATATATATATATATATATATATATATGCCCTTTATGGTGTAGCAATCCATTTGGCTCAAGTAAATAGCCTTTAAACATTTATTTAATATTTAAACTAGAATCTGATAGCTATCTCAATTATTTTTAGAGGTAATTATTTATAAAATGCTTCAAAATATGAATTTTTAGGTCAGCTTGCAAATTCATTGTTGTTAACTCACGGTGTCTTCTACTCAAGGCATCAACAATTACATTTTATTTCATTTGAATTAGAAAGTATCACTATCATATTCACACAATAGTTCCATCCAAAACCTTTATCATGCATTGATGTTAGGCTGATATAATAGGTGTTACAAACTTAAGTGATTAGTCTTTAAAAAAAATGATGACCAATCAAGAAGTGTCACCAATTTAAACAAGCATGGATAATAGTTGCGACTTCTAAATCATGTGTAGGATATATTAACTCATAATCTTTGAGTTTTTGATATTCATATCTTGTAACTCTACTTTATTTCATAAGTTTAACTTCTCATACTTCCTTTGATGTATTAGTATAAATGAGGAACTTCCTAGAGGTATTAGGTATATTTAAAATTGGCACACTTATGAGTCACTTATTCAACAACTTAAAATCTTCTTCAAATCTAGTTGTTTATACAAACTTGTTCCCTTTATTTTTGAGTGAGCTAATGGGGTTTGTAATGTGAGATAATTTCTCAACAAAGTGTCTATAATAACCTATCAAACCTAGAAAATTGTGCACCTCTACAACATTTGTGAGTGCCATCCATTCTATAATACCTAAAATCTTAGAGGGGTCTACATTAATTATTTCCCTTGAGAGGACATGCCAAATATATGTCACCTATAACTCTGAAAAATAAAAAATCTCCATATTTCCAAAAAAATAGTTTTCTCTTAAAACCTACATGACCTACCTCAAATGGTTCACATGATCCTCTTAATTTTATGAATAGATCAGAATGTCATCAAGAAACACTAACAAAAATTGATCTAGAAAAGAGCGAAACACTCCATTCATGAGACTCATGATTACTAATAGGGTGTTCATAAACCTAAATGGTACAACTATAAATTAATAATTCCAATACCATGTTCAAAATAAAATTTTATCAATATTAGACTCAACAATATACAACTGATAGTATCCATAATCCAAGTCAATCTTGGAGAACACATTGGCTCCTCTCATTTGATCAAACAAGTCATCACATTGGATACTATATTTTAAAAATAAACCATCATGATGAATTCATTTCCTATAGTCCATTAGGATAAGAGATATTTTACCTCTCTTACAAGTATAATAAGAGTAATACTTGACAAAAATCTTAAGTGAAATCACTATGACTTGTATCTATTTGAATATGGGGAGAGATAATGGAATGTAGATATTACTACAAAAATATGATTGAACCAAGATTTTTATTTGACCTCAATTTCAATATACATCATCATGTCACTTATAAGTGACCTTGAATTATTGATTATTTGAAGGCACTCTTGAAGAGATTGGATCCTAGATTTCATAGCCTATAGGAATTAAATTTGATAGATGAGTTATTCCTTATTGATAACTTATTATTCAATAAGGTAAATAGAATAAAATTTTGAAAATTTAATTAACTCAAGAATAAATTCTTCCCAATTCTATTTTTCTTTTTCATATGAACTTTCCTTTTTCATTAGCTATTGACAATGTGATTGGATTTCAAAGACATTATTACCCTAACAAGAATTGTTGAGGTTCTTTGATCAATAATTTTTTCAATTTGATCTTTCACTATGACACCAATTTGACTACCACTCTTACTTTCTCCAATGTTTTAGAATGAATATTTGATGAAGTAACTACTAGTTGAATTAGTCTGATCAATCTCTATATCACTAAATTCAACTATTCTAACTTTTCTTTCAACTCATCTTTTGTTGCTATCTCCTTATATATATTTTTAAAAATGATACTAATACCCAATTGTACATCTCCTTTTCTCCCTTCTCTAATATAATTTCCCAAATGAACTCTAGATACATGATAGTATTAAATTTTGATTTCTTGTTTATCCTTAGTGAGTTGATAATTTAAATTTGGATGTTATGCTAGGGTATGATATAATTCAAGATATAAACATGCATTATCACATAACATCCACCGATGGTGAAGTAATTTACTTTTATGTCCACTATAGCATCTCAATGGATTTACATTTCAATGATTATTTTTTTTATCCCACACTACAACTTAATACATTTATAATGGGGGAACATATCATATATTCTAACCTTTATTCCTTGAAACTACTATCGATACATCTATTAGGAACTTAGCTATTATTTCAACATAAATTTTCTTTTTGATTCCTATTATTAGTTAAACATGTTTCTAGAATCCATGGTGACTACTCAAATTATTAATCAAAATACCACTGAGCCTAAAGTTCAATCATTCCTTCAAGTCTTAAAGATGTTTCAAGATAAGGTTACAAACATTAAACAAAAGGATTCAAAGTCTTCACATGCTATAGATTCATAAGATGTGTTGCATAACCCTCTTGCACTTGAGATCTCTTTGCACCCATTACCAAATAGATTTTTTGTACCTAAGTTCACATTTTATGATGGCAAGGGTTATCCTAAACAACATATTCAAACCTTATATGTAGCATGACTTGATTATGCTTTAAATGATAAAATTTTGATAAAATTATTTCCATAGAGCGTTAAGGACTATGACTTTAGGTGGTTTTATGACTTACCTCTCCAATCCGTGAAAGCATTAAAACCTATTTAATATCAATTTTTGGCACTTTTTTCTATTAACATTACCTAAAAGTTTTTTTATGCTAAAAATTTAAAGATAAAAAAATGAACCAATGAACTAGTCAATGAATATGTCTTGAGATATAGCATAATGATAGCCAAAATGTCATATCCTATGGTTGATAAAGAGTTGCAGGATATATTAAAGAAATTTTTTCTTGCTCCTTTACATGTCTCCATTATTTTGAAAAAAGTCAATCTTTTGATGAATTATTCAATGTTATATGAGACCTTGAAATGATGTTTTTGTCATTAAAAAATCTCAAGTATGTACTAAAGACACCAAATACATCCATAACTAGTACACAATTTACAAATAAATCAAGTTATAAGGTAAAACCTCATGAGCCTAATTAGGAAACAACCACCATGGTTAACAAAGTTCTACCACATCCTAAATGTATTATCTTATCTAATACACCAAGGAGATGGTCTACATATTCACCTAAGCCTCCTACTTCATTACTATTGTGGTTGATATCATGTCATATTATATATCTCCCTCATCCTATAAAGGTTTATATAAAAAAGCATATACCCAATCGATATGATACAATGCTTATTATGACTATCACCAAGGCCCTGAGAATTCTATAAACATATGTTTTACATTGAATCATAAGATCTAGGACCTCATCTATGACCAAAAATATACATTTGATGATCCTCTAAAGGAATTAGGTTGACAACCTGGTGATCACCATAAACAAAAAATATTTAATAATCCTTTAAAAAACCATTTCAAAAATGAACTAGAGGTTTAAATGGGATTTGTTACACATCGTCCTCCATCATATTATGGAAACCCACTAAATGGGGCCATTGGTACTTACATGAGACATATACCTCTTATGGTTCAAAAACCTGACATTTCCTTTGATTACAATAAAATTAAGAATGATGACTTTGATCTTCATTCTCTATTAATTCAATCATACTTTGATTAAAACCCCATGCACAATGTTATTAATGATAATGGTTTAATTAAACATCTTTTCACCATGACATTACTTATGCATTTAAGTTATACTCATCATGATTTACACCATTATACTAGATTAGTCAAAGCATTTGATGGTGGCTTAAAAAAAGTTATTGGTGAGATTGATTTACCTTTATAGATTGGTGTGCCACATATGGTTAATACTTTGTTAGTTATATCGTATATGTGTGTCTTTGACATGTTGTTGATATGACCTTGGATACACATTATTCAAGCACTACCTTATAGAGTGCATCAGTGTTATATATATTTAGGCCCATTAGGTAAATTTAGTTTCTATTATTCCATATCAATATCCTTTTTAACAAGATAAATTCATAATCAATAAGATAATTATCATGTTGATTAAGTATAATACACCATAAAGGGGTAAAAAATAATCAATCCCATTTAGTAGTGGTGAGTACTTGAGAGACATTTACATCAGATACAGACAGTGGGTTCCATGGAATCCTCATATTTTATGCACCATAATCATATATTAGAGCACATAAAAAATTTCCTACTATTGTGATTATAAATAAACCATATAATACACATAGATGGGTTATAAAAATCCTTATTCCTTTTATTGGTACTTCATAACCCTAGAGTTTCATTATACACACACTGAGAATCACAAATACTATAGTGATGGATATTCCACTTATACATGCTCCTTAACATTACCACCAATTTCATTCACTAGGTTACTCTTGTAGTTTATTATTTTAATCCTCCTTTTATTACTTCTTTTGAATAACTCCTTCCTCCCTTTCTTCTTCTACACTGCAACTTATGTTTTCTTTTCCTATTTCTTTGATTTTTTTGGAGATGTTATAGATGGTAGATTTAATATATTTATTTCCTAAGTCATAAAATAACATTCAAATAAATTACAAAAAAAAAATCAAAATAACATCATCTTGATATAAATAAGACACAAATTTGAGACAAAAGTGACAAGTGGGAAAACCATTGAACAGTGAAAAACCCCACACTAGTATTAAAATATTGAAACAAGAATATCCAATTACAATAACTTGAATAATTTAGGATAAGAATGTCCTTAGGATAATAGAGCATAAAGGATGCAAGAGTATGACTACATCAATAGGAATGAGTTATGTGTTCTATCAAATGTTGAAGAAAGGGAGAGGATATTTATTTATAAAGAGTGAAGAGATTAAATAAGTTACAAGTGCAAGATAAACCATTTGTTTCAAGTCTTCATATTCCTATTAAAAGTGGGGAGGATGTGTGTGACATGTGGGGGTGCATAGTTATATGAAATTAACTCCATAGCCAACAGATGGATTAAATAGGTGAATGACACCTCAAAAGGCTAGAATAAAATGCATTTATAAATATAATAAAGTCACACACAAATAAGACTTAGGGTAATCCTATAAACATATATCATAGACCCAAATTAAGGTTAAATATCAAATGTTACCTCATAAGACTTAGGATAAGCCTATAAACCTATAGCATGGACCCAAATTAATGTTAATTCTATAACATATTAAATCCCCCTATGTAAAACTAGGGAACTTCTTATTTTATTGTAATGGGTATAGATGAAGGCTTATCTAGTTTATATAACTGTCTAAGTGGTTTTATTCAAATTAAAAAAAATAAACTCTCTAGTTCTTAGTGCATTGTGATTAGCCTCATTATTGTCCCTAGATGCATAGGGTGAATTAGGTTTTTTAGGAATGATATAAGGATTTATCTTAGATTTATTCAGAGGGATGATGATAATATTATCCCCTTAGTGTGACTCTAATTTCTTACACACTATTCTTATGGTCATCTAACCATTATATGCCCAATTTTTATCGATAAATGCATGGTAGTGAATTTCATAATTCTTCATATCTATAAATCTAATGTCACAACACATAAATAAACAAATCTAATTTATACATCCTATATCCACCCAATAGGTTCTACCCTTCCATAGTAAGTGAGACTTAATGTACTTGGGATATAATTTGGAGTAACTCATCTAATAGATTCCCAAATTGACCAATTGATCATAGTTATTGTAATTGTAAATTTGAATACATCATTTAGAATTCCATACCCTACTAATTTGATATCTAGTTGTGAATCAACATAACTAACCTCTTTGTGTAAAATCTAATAAATGCCTAAGGTTTCTTATATATCTTCATTACATAGATTACTTAACATTTTAAAGATATATGATAAATTAGTAACTACTCCATATTATTTCATAATAAACACAATTTTACTATACATATGTGTGTTGATGATTTTAATATTTCCTTTATATTTAGTATTATTTTTTAAATTCTACAATACCTATTCTACCTAATATATAAAACCCTTTTCCCTAGTAGGATACATATATTTGTCTTGATACACCTTTTTTTAATCCTGAAAAATATCTAAGGGTGTCCTTGATATACATGTTGGTTCTAGTTGAAGGATTCTATGAAAATGGGATCTTATGGGTGTGAAATTACCATATCTACATCTCTCAATAGTTTAATTTTGTAACATAGGGAATTATTCTATCTGATGCTACCCTGGAACTCTAAAATATGCATAGTAGACTTGGATTTGCATATTTTTTAGATAATTTCATGTGATGTGAGTGTATTATTCACACATATATCATATAATTATTTTACTACATTATCTCTCATCTAATATATTATTATATCATTGATATCCACCTTGATTCCCACTTATGTATCCCCCTTGTCCCTATTGAAAACCCAAAATTTGTAGTTATTGACCATCATATCCTCCTTATGGATAAAGATAACCCCACACATGTTTTTGGTAGCCATAATATCCCTCATAAAAAATTTGGTGATAATTTGGGCCCCATCCCAATGGTTATTGTTTTAGTAACACAATGTTCCATGGTTGTTGATACTAGGGGTATGGAGGAGTCCATCATGTTTAGTATTGTAGAGACTAAGGTATCTAAATTATAAGGCCATGATGATGATATTGAGTTAAGTTTGGAATCCATCCAATATCAACTTGAGTCATAATGGTAATCTCTACATCTTGTCTTAGAACCCTTAGTTTTATAAATGGAATCTATTTCATGGATACTACAAAGAAATTCTTATAGATGTCTTCCTTACATTCTTGGAGTATTTTTTATCATCATGGTTGTGTGTCTTAAAAAAATCATAATCTAAATTATAAGGTTTTTGGGTGTATGATTGTATTATATACCATTTCATAGTCACATGCCCTTGTACACAATGCATCTAAAAAAATTATACTTTAACTTTTGGGTAGTTATTCTTATGGTGCCCCTCGTTTCCACACTCCATAATTAAAGGCCTAGTTTAATAGTGTTAAGTTCATGTATCTTATCCATATT
>JARHVA010009375.1:295000-323973 GCA_037957365.1 Torreya grandis
ACATTATCAAAATTTATAGGAATAATAAATAGGGAAATGCGAGAAAATATAGTCATGTCATTAACTTCAAACAAAACTAACATCAAGATTATTATACTAATAAGTTTAAATTCTAATTATAAACAAATTAAATTTTAATTATTTATTTCAAATGAATCCCAATATATAGATGCTCTTTTATTAATATATTATACTGAATACAATGGGTGGAATATTTTTGTAAATATATCCCTTTGTTTTACTAAGCAATATGCCAATGTCACTTGAATAGTAAGAATGTGAGGGGAATAGTGAAATGTGGCAACCAATGAATTTTTTTTTTGATTGAATGAATTACATGAATGATATTAATAAATAAATATGGAACATAATCTATTCATGTTAAAAATATATGAGTGGAAAAAATCACACTTCAAAAGTTACATCGGTGAAGGTTGAGAGAGTATATCATCTTAATAAAATTCCTAGCACTTTTAAACCAAAAATTTTATAAAAAAGATAACTATATAACATATCCACATAATAAAAGTCATAGTAACCAATATCAGCCAAGTTATGAGAGTAAGTATGATCAATTAGGGTATTGTGGGGTTTACTACCATAACATTCACAATCCGTAGTAAAGAGAGGGTACGTAGAGTTAGGTTCATCACCCCAAATACCTTATTAATTTTATTTTATCTTTAAAATTTTATTAATTTATAAGGAAAATATCAAGGGTAAAATGAGTTAAATTTCCTTTTGGTGGTGCATAAAGCAAAGAGTGACTAGCTCCACCAACTCCTCCATCCTAATCATTATTACCACTTCGTCTATCTCAACCACTACCAATAACACCTCCATGAAAACACATTTGAGGTCATGGATATGTATAATGTATCCTATGAGAAAAAATTTAATGACTTATGTGTTACAAATTCATCCCTTTAAAATCATACCTACATTCCTATGGATGTAGCCAATGATAGAGATATTTTTTAGGGATTCTATTAACTAGACATGGGGCATTTTACCAATGATCATGTAAGGTCTAAAGGTGTGTAAGCCCCAAAATATATTTTTTGTTTTGAATTTTAATATGAATAATATAATTATATAAAAATTAATCTTATTTGGAAAACAAATCATCTAAAACACCCTAGTTAATGACATCTCAGGATTGAATGGTTTAAAGAGGGTGTGAATCCGCTACCAAAAAATAATAAAAAAGCTCGAAAAACTACAAAATATGATTTATGTATTTTGGACATTTATAATTAGATAAAATAGGGTGACTCATACCAATGTGGACCAATCATGAGAAAATTTGGATACCTTTGTTGATAATACACCATAATATTGTTTTCTTATTTTGACTCAATGATAGTTGTTCACACACATTCAAACATTCTTCTCTAAATGTTTTCACTGGAGTCAAATTGACATTTTGAATTGATTAATTTAAATTAAATCAATTTTATAAATATGATTTGATAACTTACTAGGGTTTATACCTTAGGAAATGGGTATCCACATGACAAATCAAGTCAATCCATCATCTGTATTGAGTTTGCACATCTATCTTATGGAGGTGGATATCATGTATGACATTTAGAATTTATGGTATAGACTCTTGATCATTTTATTTCAACTAAAATTATTTGTGTAAAATATTCACATTGAATATCTAATTTTTTATAAAAGAGACCATAGATTAATTTGATTCCATTTCTATAGATCCAACGCTTTTTATCCAAAGGGTAAGATAAAAATAAACCTCATGAAAGCAATAACTAGAGACCATCATACAGAGAAAATTAAAAGAGTCATATATAAAGTCATTTATATCACATACCAAATGACTTTTAATAATTTTCAAGGCCTTATACATATTCATAGACACAAAGGATATGAACCTTAGTGATAGGGTAATAACTAGACACCATCATAAAGACTGAGAATTAAAAGGCATCCATATCTAAATCGATTTCCATCACAAACTAAATGACTTTTAATAATTTCCCAAGACTTATACATACTCATAGACATAAATGTTAAGAACCTTAGTGATAAAGACCTAAATGAGAAATAGAGTTTTAATATTTGATCCCTTCCAAGCTCTTTTGCATAGGATTTTTCAACGAGTTATACAACTCCTAAGGTTTTTTTTTTTTTTTTTTGATTATATGAATGAAGGCATTACATGGAACCACTGAAATACATAGAATTTCAGAATATTTCAGAATATTTTAGAAATAAACATATAATCAACTTATAATACTGAGTAAGCATACATCTAAATTAGTGAGATCCTTTGTCTAAGTATCCAAGAGTAAGGAGAATCTAAACCATCAAATTCACCCAAGGAACAATCCTAGCCTTAACCACTTAGCTCTACGTATTAGGTATCTAGAGGGATTTGTACCTTGGTGGATGGATATAAGTAACCATTATCCTCACTAGTTAGACTATAACCCTTTCGATAATGGAGGATTTTAAAATTCTCATTACCATCCAAATTAAATGTAATAAATATAAAATACAAGACATGACTGTGGATATAGATATATAAAAGACCAATCCTTCATATAGATCTTAGAATAATTAATTTATCCTAACCTATTTGTAATAAATATCACAAGGTATTACACTTTTTATTGACATAGGTTAGTTATATGGTGTATTTATTAGGTGTGATTAGTTATTTCGATTCATAATCTATTACAAATTAGGAGATCTAATATCACATGTATAAACAAGCACCTCTTGTAGTGCTTTTGTTAATTTAATTTCATTGTGTCTTTTATTTGGTACTAAAATAGGTTATAATGAGTAATTTTTGAAAGCATTAAAGATTTGGTGTAGATGAAGATCCAAGTACGTGTGATTCTTGGATGTGATAAGATGTTCCAATTTTTCCATCCTAAGCCAAAATTTTGGTCAATTCTATAGAAGCAAAATAGTTGTCTTGCATTATTTTTTTTCAAAATTTTAGCCATATTTATATTAAAATATGGGCACACTAAAGTCATATTTTGATAACTTTTTAAGAGGGTTTGACCATATAATTCCAAATCTGTGCATATTTAGATTTGCATATTAAAAAAAATTGGGTAAATTTATGTCCTTTTGATGAAAATTTGTATTATTTGTCAGATTTGGAAGTCATATTTGATTTTGATTAGTTTTTTCATATTGGCAATATTAATAATTTTTTGAAGCCATATATAGATCAATTTTTTGTATTGTTGAAGCCAAACATTTCTTTAGGTAAATCCAATGGTGTGAAACAAGTTAAAACACCTAGCACTTTTTATGGCTGCAAGATCAATGTCTAGTTTTTAGCATCCAACTACAACTCATATCAGCTTGGCATCTTTCATCTTGGCATGAGCTTGGTATGAACTTGGAATCTTTTAGCATGGAATCAAACAATGTATAAATAATATTATGAATGAAAATTCAATAGTGTCACATCAAATATGACTAAAGGATCATATCTATTTTCTTGAGGCACTTTTACTACTACATTTGGTCCAAAATTTTTAGCATTAGAATACAGACATTAAATGATTCCAAACACCTACTACTACTCTTCTATTTTATATTTGGTAGATCTACTTGTTATGTTTTCATTCTAATAGTTTCCATATCCATATGGTCTACATCACCCAAATAACTCTACGAATGGAAATATTCATTGGTTACCTTCACAAGTATGCAACATCAACCTATAGTCCACAACTCATCCTTTTACATCATCCAACTACCACTGGTAGTGTCTAGTAATGGCATCAAACTTTATAGTAGATGTAATTAATATATTGACCTATATTTAATTCACTTAGCCTCCATACATCGACGCTCACCCCTGTTACCATCTAGCTCCCTCCTTACATCTTCCTTCTTCCTACATGTCACATATTTCTTAGTAATATTTTTTTGAAATCAAAACAAAAAAGGAAAAAGGGGATGAATTTATTTTATTGTATAATTATATTTATTTATATTAATATAATTATGTAATATTACATAAAAATATTAATAATAAATATTATTAAAAGGGGGAGAGTGGTAAGGCATTTAGATAAATATTTTTTGAAGACAAATTCTATTGCCTTGAAGGCAAAATAAGGAGGATAGAAAGGGAGTATTTAGTAAAAAGTACAAATTGTAAAGAATATATTTCCTCACAATTACAAATACTAGGAAAGGGGGGATATTATTTTCTCACCACCCTCAAATCATCTTACAATGGGAAAATACATTGTAAAACTCTTTGAATGCATTTTCAATTGAAATTGACATCCACTTTCCTTAATTTCCATTTCATTTTTGGATGCATTTTTGGTGGAGTCTGACATCCATTGTGTGTTTGTGTGTGAATTTTAATCTTTATATATGCATTTTATGTTTTTAATCACTTATATTTTTGAAACACATATTTTATTTCTGCACTTAACAACACACTTGTACTTTGTCATACACAACTTGTAAAATGTCTGGTTCAAGACTTAGATTTATCCTCCCTAACACATAATTGCTTCATAATGATAATTACGTATCATAAAAAACAAAAGTATAAACACATAGTGAGTTTGAAGACATTTGGTTAGTTGTAAAAGAAATATAGGTTAGACATGCAACAAATGTTGAGCAACAATAAAAATATGATAAGGCTAATAAAAAGGATAAATTAATAATCATGTTTGGAATTGTATATGAGCTACAACCTCATATCTATAATGCTATGAATAAAAAATATTATTGGGATAATTTTAAAATAGTATATGAAGCTAAGAATCAAAATCAAATATTGCATCTTCAGAGCTAATTTCACACTCACAATCTCAAATCATATGAAAAAATAAAAGCATTCCATATAAGAGTTACAAATTTTCATAGGATAAAAACCAATAGTTGAGGTGTTGGTAAACTTGTTGCAAAAAGAAGAAGCTTTGCATAATTTGGAGGAAGCAGATGATGAGCATGTACTTGCATCAAATTAAAATGGGAAGAAACCCATGAAGGGTCCAAAGGAATATCTGAAATAGAATAATCTACAAAACCAATAAGGGAAAAAATAATGTTCTTTTAAAGCATGTAAACTTTGCGGAAGATAGGGACATGAATTACAAAATTATTGGTACAACACATTTCAAAAGGTGTCATCAAGTAAGAAGCCCTATTTCAACAAATCACCACAAATAGAAAATAAGCAACCACAACAATGAAATAGGTGGAAACAAAAAAATTCCAAGCCTAAACAACATGAAAATGTTTTTGAAGACAATGATTCTTCAAATGAGGAATATGGTTTATCTACTCAAACACATGAGTCTACCAATCATCCAAGTGTAGTTTGGTATGTATATTCAGGGGTAACCAAATAGATGACTAGGAGAAAATAATGGTTTTCGACTTTGACCAAAATATAATAAAAGGGAAGTGTTTAACTTGGAGATGATACCTCATATATAGTACAAGGTAGTGGTGACATCAAATTTTAACTTGGAAACATAAATTGCAATATTTCAAATGTTCTATATGTTCTAGGACTTACAAAAAATATGTTATATATTAATCAACTACTTGAACATAACCTCATGGTTGAATTTGATCACCAAAATGGTCACAATTTTTACCACATCAAAGACAAGTCTAGTCATTTAAAAGCAATTGCCAAGGATTCCAAAATTGGTAAATTGTTTCATCTTTATTTTATTAAAAATGATCATCAAGTACTTATAGTTAGAGATATGGAACTAGCAATTTATGGCACAAAATATATGATCACTTGAGTTATGGTTATTTGGTACAATTGAGAAAACAAGAAATGGTTCATGGTTTTGTCAAAATCAAGTAAACTATTGATATATGTACCAGTTGCTTAGAAAAAAAAAAGATGAGCTCCCTTTGGAAAGATTGATCATCAATCACTTAGTAATTTGAACTTGGTGCACACTAATCTTTACAGACATTTTACTCCTAGTCGTAGAGGGTACAAAAACTTTTAGATTTTTGTTGATGATTACTCATGAAAAATATAGGTATATTTGTTCAAGACAAAGGATCAAGATTTTAAAGTCTTCAAATAATTTAAATCCATAGTTGAAAATTAAATTTGTAGAAAAATCAAGACACTCTGCTCAGATCATGGGGGGGGGGATATACTAGTAAATAATTCAAAGCCTATCTTACTGTGAATGGAATTAGTCAGTAATTAATTGCTCCATATTCACCTCAACAAAATGGAGTTGTAAAATAGCATAATAGGGTCATTGTATAAATGTTCCATATCATGTTTAAGCATGAAAATTTTCCTAATACATATTAGGTAGAATCTTATCACACTGTAGTCTACTTGTTGAACATGTCACCCACCAAAGCTCTTGATGGAATCACACCACATCAATCTTGGATAGGGAATAAACCAAAGGTAATTCACCTTCAAGTTTTTGGTTACAAGGCATAAATGCATGTTATTAAGAATAAAAATAAGAGGTTAAATAAGAAAACAAAATAATGTATTTTTGTGGTATACAATGCACAATCAAAGGCATATATGATCATTGATCCAAAAATAAAGAAGGTACTAATTAAATAGCAGCAGATTCATAATCAGATACACTTCTCTTAATTTTGATGAACAAGGAGAGTTACCATAGACCTGTATCTTCTACTTTTATTTAATTTTCAACCTAAAAATGTAAACTTTATAAGATGACATCATTTTAGGTTCACACTTAATCCATCTAATTTGATATTTTGTTAGTTATAGTCTAAGATGTTAGAAATTATGTAATAAATGAAATGTTAAATTAAACACTAATATAAAATCATGAATTGTTAGGGTGTGGAGCTAAAAGCTTCACCAAGGAGCACACTTATCAGTTTCGGGTCTACACAGACACCGGCGTCGGTCAGGAGCGACCGACGTCAGTCAGAAGCAGTTACAGAGATGCTGACATCGGCAGAGGGTCGGCCAACGGTGGTCACAGACAAGCAACAGGAACCGACGTCGGTTACCTGCGTGTCCAGAAAGCTATTTCCATAGACAGAAGCGAGTGTTTGCATGATGAGTTTGAGTTGTAGTCTAAAGCTCGTGTCTCTATTATTGGCAATACTATTTTTAGAGCCCTTGTTCAAGTGGCTTAACTGCTTGTTGGAAGTGCATGCTCAAGTCTCCTAATTCTATATGTAGAATTAGATCTTCCTAGCTTATTGTAGTGATTATTGTAGTTGGGTGAATTATTATTGTAATTCATTGTATGAGAAGAACAATACAGAATTGAATCAATCCAGGATTGTTGGAGTTGATTGTTCTTGAGAGAGAGAGCTCTTAAGGAATAGAGATCTAGTGAGAGATCTATACATCTAGGAGAGGTGTGGAAGAAAGAAGCTTTCTTCAATTGTATTCCTTTTGTAAAGAGTTTGTTAATACAAGTTTTCAGGGTGGTTTCTTGTATCTCTTGTTCTTGTTATTATCTCATTCTAATTACTTGTCAATCTGATTTAATTTTGCATTTATTGCTTTCACAATTGTAATCTATTATTGGTTGATCCCCAACAAGTGGTATCAGAGCCTTGGTTGCAGGTTCAGAGATTGATATCCAATAATTGGTATCAAAGCTCAGGTTCACTAAGAGGTGGTTCAGATCTATGTAGTGTGTATTGATTACAGGTTCTCATAGGGGTTTCTGCGGGGATTTTTGTTTGAGTGGGAGAAGCAATGGCAGATGAAAGTAAATTGAGAATGGAAAAGTTCAATGGCAAAAATTACCAACATTGGAGAATGCAGATAGAGGATTATCTGTATCAGAAAGATCTCTACTTACCGTTAGGTGGTGTTGCAAAGAAGCCCAAAGACATGGAGGATGAAGAATGGGAAGTTCTTGATAGAAAGGCTCTGGGGTCTATAAGACTAAGTCTAGCATCCACTGTGATATCTAATTTATCACAGGCAAAGTCCATGGTAGAGTTGATGACTACATTAGCAAATTTGTATGAAAAACCCTCAGCTTCCAATAAGGTATATCTTATGAAGCAGTTATTTAATTTGCATATTAATGAAGGTGGATCTGTTTCTACTCATCTGAATGATTTCAATGGAATTGTGAATCAGTTAAGTTTAGTGAATATAGTGTTTGATGATGAAATAAAAGCTCTTTTAATATTATGTTCTTTGCCTGAAAGCTGGCATGGCTTAGTAATGGTAGTAAGTAATACTGCATCTGCATCAAATATTTTGAAAGTAAAGGATGTTGTTAGTGTTATCTTGAATGAGGACATACGCAGGAAAAGCACAGAAGAGGCATCTGGGAATGCTTTAAGTTTTGAGAGCAGGGGAAGGCAGAAAGAGAAGAGCAAGAAAGGCAGATCAAGATCCAAGTCAAAGGGGAAAGGCAGATCTAAATCCAGAAATGGCAGAAGGCCACAATGCTAGAATTGTGGAAAGATGGGGCACATAAGCAGAGATTGTTAGTCAAAGCCTAAGGAGGACAATCAGCACGAAGGAAAGGAAGAAGCCAAGATTGCAGGTATTGCACAAGATGCTTTAATTTTCTCTCTGCATAATAATATAGAATCTTGGGTATTAGATTCTGGTGCAACTTTTCATGCTACCCCTAACAGGGAATATTTCAGTACTATATCCATGGAGATTTTGGAATAGTGTATCTAGGGGATGATGAGCCCTATAAAATAATTGGCAAAGGTAAAGTGCAGTTGAAGATGCAGAATAGCAACACATGGGTGTTGAGAGATGTGATTCATGTTCCTAGGTTGAAGAGAAATTTGATTTCTGTAGGAAAGTTAGGGGATGAGGGTTGTACAGTAACTCTCACAGCAGAATCTTAGAATGTGACCAAGGGTGCACTTGTTATGGCCAGAGGTAAGAGAGAAGGTACTCTCTATTTGTGTAATTGTGTTACTAACAAATCCCCTTCTGTATTATCTACTTCAGATGTGGATGCTAAATTGTGGCACTCAAGGCTTGGCCACATGAGTGAGAAGGGGATGTCAATTCTTAAGTCCAAAGGTATGATTTCAGATTTAAAAGGCATAGATCTAGAGTTTTGTGAGCACTGTGTATTTGGAAAATAGAAAAGGGTTAGTTTTCTCAAGACTGGGTCTACTAAGAAGAGGCATAAGTTAGAGCTTGTTCACATAGACGTGTGGGGACCTGCTCAGGTTGCTTCCATTGGAGGATCACAGTACTATGTATCTTTCATAGATGATGCTACAAGGAAGGTATGGATCTATTGTATTAGAAAGAAATCTGATGTATTTGAGACTTTTAAAGTTTGGAAAGCTATGGTTGAGAATGAAATAGGTAAAAGATTAAAGTGCCTGAGATCAGACAATGGCGGTGAGTTCTGCAGTCATAAGTTCAGAGATTATTGTTACATGCATGGAATCCACAGGCAAAGGATGGTTCCAAGGACACCTCAGCAGAATGGTATCGCTGAAAGGATGAACAGGACAATAATGGAGCGTGCAAGATGTATGAGATTGCATGCCAGTTTGCCCTTACAGTTTTGGGCACAAGCTATTGACACTACAGTACACCTGATTAATAGAGGACCCTCTACAGCTCTGGATGGTGGTATTCCAGAAGAGGCATGGACAAGTAAAAAGATTGATCTCTCATATCTCAAAGTTTTTGGTTGTGAAGCCTTTGTGCACATAGATAAAGAAAATAGAAAGAAGCTTGATGCTAAGTCTATGAGGTGCACGTTTACTGGCTATGGCTCAGATGATTTTGGTTACAGATTATGGAATCTAGAAACTAACAAGGTAATTAGGAGCCATGATGTTGTTTTCAATGAAAGAGTGATGTATTATGATCAGCTAAGGAAGCTGAATCAATCTAAGCAAAGTAATGGTGAATTGGATGAGGTGAAAGTCCAAGATGAGCTCACGAGAAAAAGAAATAATCACTTGCAGGAAAACACAGAGACCGACGTCGACAGGTTAGGAACCGGCATCGGCAGTACAAAAATTGGCGTCAGCCGTATAGAGATCGACGTCGGTAGAATAGGTAACGAGGTTAGTCAGGTAGAACCGATGCCAGCCAGTAACAGGTCTGTAGGTGACCGAGGTCAGTCACTGTCAGAGAATTTGGGTGGACAGCATGTTGTAGATGAGTCTCAGACACCCATCAGGAGGTCAGAAAGGGTGAGTAAGCCTCCAATTAGATATTCTCCTTCTTTATTTTATTTATTGCTAACTGATGGTGGAGAACCAGAGAGTTTTGAAGAAGCAATATAGGTGGAGTCCAAGAGTCAGTGGGAGCGTGGCATGGTTGAGGAGTTGGAGTCCTTAAGAGAGAACCAAACATGGGATTTCGTTGAATTGCCAGCTAGTAAGAGAACACTAAAGAATAGATGGACCTACAGGTTGAAAGAAGGTGAGAATGGACAGATGAGATACAAGGCCATATTAGTAGTGAAAGGATTTGCACAAAAGCCAGGTATTGACTTTGGTGAGATTTTTTCTCCAGTTGTTAAAATGACTTCAATAAGGGTTGTATTGTCTTTGGTTGCCTTTGAGGATTTGCATCTTGAGCAGCTAGATGTTAAGACAGTGTTTCTTCATGGAGATTTGGATGAGGAAATTTATATGGAATAGCCAGAAGGATTTGAGGTCAAGGGTAAGGAGAAGTTTGTGTGCAGATTGAAGAAAAGCTTGTATGGCCTCAAGCAAGCTTCTAGGCAATGGTACTTAAAATTTGACAGGTTTATGACTGAGCATGGCTATAGTAAGTGTCAATCTGACCATTGCATGTATTTCAAGAGATTTGATAATGGTAGATATATTATTCTATTGTTGTATGTAGATGATATGCTGGTTGCAGGATCACACATGCAGGATATCTCAGAGCTTAAGATGAAATTAGCTCAAACGTTTGCTATGAAGGATTTGGGAGCAGCAAAGAAAATCCTTGGCATGAGCATTAAGAGAGATAGGAAAAATCACAGGTTGATATTGTCTCAATAAGATTATGTGGACAAGGTGTTGAAATGGTTCAATATGCAGGATGCTAAACTGGTAAGCACACCTTTGGCTAGACATTTTAAGTTGTGTAAAGAACAATGTCCTAATTCATATGATGAGGTAGAGTACATGAGTAAGGTTCCATATTCTTCCAAAGTAGGGAGTTTGATGTATGCAATGGTGTGTACTAGACCGAATATTGCCCAAGTAGTGGGAGTTATAAGTAAGTATATGGCCAATCTAGGTAAGGAACATTGGAAAGCAGTTCAGTGGATCCTTAGATATCTGAGAGGAACCAGCAGTAGGCACTTGTGCTATGGAGGTTTAGATACTTCTCTACATGGTTATGTAGATTCAGATATGACAGGTGATTTGGATGGTAGGAGGAGCACTATAGGTTATGTTTTCACTGTAGGTGGAATGACGATTAGTTGGATATCTAAGTTACAGAAGGTTGTTGCCTTGTCAACTACAGAAGTAGAGTATATTGCAGCCATAGAAGCTAGCAAGGAGATGATATGGATGACACGGTTCATGGATGAGCTTGGTAGGGAGCATGAGAGTTGTAGACTATATAGTGACAGTCAGAGTGCAATCCATTTGGCTAAGAATTCAGCCTTTCACTCAAGAACAAAGCACATACAACTAAGATACCATTTCATACGACATGTATTGGAAGATGGTGAGTTGAAGCTGGAGAAGATCCATACAGATAGGAATCCTACTGATATGTTAACCAAGCCGGTTACAAAGGAGAAGTTGAATCTTCATTCAACTTCTGTTGGTCTTCATGATTGAGTTGAAGATGGAGGAGCTAGAAGATGTTGCTGTACAGGTACTGGTGCAGCTTTTTATCTCCAAGTGGGAGATTGTTAGGGTGTGGAGCTAAAATCTTCACCAAGGAGCACACTTATCAGTTTTAGGTCTACACAGACACCAGCGTCGGTCAGGAGCGATCGACATCAGTCAGAAGCAGTTGCAAAGACACCGATGTCGATAGAGGGTCGACCGACGGCGGTCACAGACAAGCAACAGGAACTGACGTCGGTTACCTGCGTGTCCAGAAAGCTATTTCCATGGATAGAAGCGAGTGTTTGCATGATGAGTTTGAGTTGTAGTCTCAAGCTCGCATCTCTATTATTGGCTATACTATTTTTAGAGCCCTTGTTCAAGTGGCTTAACTTCTTATTGGAAGTGCATGCTCAAGTCTCCTAATTCTATATGTAGAATTAGATCTTCCTAGCTTATTGTAGTGATTATTGTAGTTGGGTGAATTATTATTGTAATTCATTGTATGAGAAGAATAGTACAGAATTGAATCAATCCAGGCTTGTTGGAGTTGATTGTTCTTGAGAGAGAGAGCTCTTAAGGAATAGAGATCTAGTGAGAGATCTATACATCTAGGAGAGGTGTGGAAGAAAGAAGCTTTATTCAGTTGTATTCCTTTTGTAAAGAGTTTGTTAATACAAGTTTTCAGGGTGGTTTCTTGTATCTCTTGTTCTTGCTATTATCTCATTCTAATTACTTGTCAATCTGATTTAATTCCGCATTTATTGCTTTCACAATTGTAATCTATTGTTGGTTGATCCCCAACATGAATCAGGTAATTAAACTACTTTATATTTGGAAGCTTCTTTAAAATAATCACATACAAAGCTAAAAATCAAACAGCTAAAAATTAAATGCTCAACACATTAATGAAATAAGTAACATGCTTAAATAATTGATGGGTCAGATTATTGTTATAAGACTTCCAAAGGGGGACCTTAATCCTTCCATATTGAACTGTAATCCTTCCTCTTAAAACAATAAAATTGAATTAGAAGTAGTAAATCATATTAATCAAATGTAGCAAAAAATTGCTACAATAAAATTACAATATCCATCTTACAAAATCTGTTTTGGCTCCCCCTTCTCTCCTAATCTTCTGCATTTTTATAGGAGAGATAGGTGACTTATTTTGAGAATAAAAAAATCTAGGAGGTTGTAACACAATAAAATAATTAAACAATTTTTAAACATATTGTTAAAACAACTATGCATAAAACAAAATAATACATATGAACAATCTGTGAGAAGGATTTGGTTTGAGAGAATCACTCCATATTTTTATGGAACTATTCTTGCTCCTAAAATCATGGAAGAGATTATTTATCCAAGTTGCCAACTTATTTACAACCTTTCAAAATATTTTATATATACAACTAAACCAATTGAAAGTGGTTATATGATGATAGTTAGACATTACCTTAAATTGTCACTTACAACTGTGGCTATAGGATGCATACAACCAATTGCTACATGATACTTTAGAGAACCATAATTTTTACATATGGACTTGAAATGTGATGTCATGTTTTAAAAAGTGTATAATATTTCAAGATGAATCTAAATATAAAATAACATTCAACATTAGAAAACTCCTTGATATCACTTTTATTGATATTTACAAACTGGTCTACTCTAAGAAATATGGGTAGTTGCTACTAGACCTCCAACCATGATAACTATTGAATAACCTGCATTGTCTTTGAGCATTAGTAACACCAAATATAAATAACAAGAAATAATAATATTTAATATATAAATAATCAATCCTTAAACCATAATAATGAATATATATATCATAAACCTATATTATGCTAATATGGATAATTATGAATGGAATGGTATTGTGGGTATATAAAATGGTGGATTATACAATGGGTAAAGATTGAATATATATTAATAATAGTACCACTTATTCGACTCATCACACCCCTATTTTATCCAATTGTATGTTCTTTGTGTAATAAAATAAGATAAGTTTTGAGTAGGAAGGTATGTAGTATGTATAATGACTGAAAGCACAAAGCATGCATCTTGTTTGTCCCTTCGGATAGAAATAACAAATTGAAATAATTTAGGAGCATGTGTCTTTGAAATAAAATTATTTTTCAAGACATTTATTAATCTAATATGATATAAAATTATGGGATTTGAAGTAGGTAATTTCTCTATCTCTATGTTTTTTAATATGCCATACTGCATAATTGTTGAACCTCCCAAAAATAGGATTATGTGTTAATCATGTGAAGCTACAATAACTGGAAATATCATATATATTTGTTTGCATAAGACTTCATGAAATCACTCCCTCCAACTCTATTATTGATTCTATGTAAGCCTAGGGACATAGATAAAAATTTATGGACCATTCTCCCCCCAACTAAAGGTAGACACATGTCCTCAAGTGGAAGACCTCCCAACTAAGTGTGGAAGAGGGTACTATACAAATTATTTGATTCAACCAAACTCAATTGGGGTGATGTAATGGTGATGAACATGATATGGAGGAATGAAGTAGGATATGAAGTATATAATGTATGAAGATAGATAGGCAAGGGAATATTAGTGAAAGACATGGTGTATCTAACATAAAAAAAAAGATGATTACATAAAATAATGCTAGTGAATAAATAAATAAATGAGTAATCTAGAGAAAAATCATAATACATTGAATGTATAATGGTTTACCAATAATAGTAGATGTTGTAGAAGATCCGTGGAACAAGTTTAGAAGATCATGTGATCCACCAATCATGTAGTTAAAATGAAAAATTTAGCAACCAAATAGCTTGAATGATGTGGTAAACTAATAGTTTACAGCCAAGACATGTAGCAAATGTAGTGATGGAAAACCAAAATGTCTTCTAGGTAGTGTGAGTAAGTGGAATTATTAGTAATCCATAATGATGAAAAGGATGTCTAAGAAGACAAAAATCTACAAAAATAACTGTCAAAATAAATGGAACTTGTGAAGTCTTATGGTAGAGTGGATGTTTAACTAGATGAACATGAAATACAAACATCCCATAGTGGATAAATCAGTACTATGAATCACAAATACGCTTGTTGAATTTCCATGAAAATGTGACAAAGAGCAAATGCATAAGCGAAGTGAACAATACAAGGCTTAAAGAACTTGTAGAAATTCTTGATACTATACTTTTCACCCAATGAATGTGGTTATCTAAAAAATAAACCTTTTAAAAAATGAAAAATTCAACCTGTAGCAACTGTCAGTTAGCTGATACGATTGGAATCTACAACCTATATCACATAGTCTGCATCTTGTAGCATAAAATCTACATCCTATAACATAAATTCTATAGAATAAGGCTATAATAACTAGTTCAGATTACAAGAAGGGATGACCATACAAAAGAGGAACAAAAAGTACATAGTTATTGCTTGATTTTTTTTAAATTATTTTAGTCCTAAGTGGCCAACAAGTTGGTTTTCCACTTAGGCTTGTTTATTTTAGTTTTGGGTAGCCAACAATCTAGTTTTCTAACCCAAAACTATCAGTAATTCCTAATGGTTTTAATTATTCATTTTTTTTTCTATACAGATATTAGTCAGCCAAAGAACTAGTTTTCTAACCAACACATCTCAACAATGCCCAAAGGTTTGGATTGTTGTTTTACTTGGTAGATTTTTTTTTAGAAATGATATCATGGTGGAGAGGTTAAGAATAAGTGTACCATAGACACTAAACCAACCCAATTAGCTACATATAATTCACCATAGTGATGGAAAAAGAAGTAATATTTACTAATGAGGATGAACTCTTGAAAAAATTAGCAATGCATGACTTCTATATTCTTGTTGTCTAATAATCTAGTCACTTAGTAAACCAGATTTATAGAATGTAGCTTAGTAATCTTTTGGTGTTAAATAATGTCCATTTATTTATAAATCTCCTCGTTATGTACACCCATCATGTTACAAGAATTTGTGTTGAATGGCCTCCAAGTAATATGAAAATACTTGAAATGTGCATCAAAATTCTAGGTTTTTCCACAACCCAACTTGTATTTCACTAGTGTGTGTATGTTGTATCAACAAAGACAAATTACCTACAATTTTTTTTATAAATCTAAGAGCTCTTATAGAAAATGTCATCAGTCACCTATAAACTTGTGCAATATAATATTAGTTATGAAAAATGAAAGTATCCATCAAGGTTATTATTAGAATGCGTACAAGTAGTTCCTAAGATAATAAAGACAAAATAATAGTAAAACCATTAGAAAATTTATTTATTGATTAAGATAGAATATCATAATGCACATAACATGAAATATGCCAATGAAAAAAACTGATTATTAGTTTGGATAATCATAAGAAATACAATAAAAGTTACGTATTAGTTGATCACTTATGCTAAAACATTAATCTAATATTGTTAATGACATGGATCGAGACATTTATTAGGTAAATGAAAATGAATAATATTAAATTATCATGAGAGTAATGTGAAATAACCTAAAAATTATCCATTACATCAAATCAAAATGTAAGATTTTGTCAATGGAGGTGTGAATAATTTTAGTTTGATCAGCCTCAAGGAAATTAGTGTGAAGTTTATTAGGTGTTGTGAATTTATATTTTATTAATTTTTTAATTGGATCCTAACAAATATTCTTGTTTTTAATTCCAAAGATTCCCAAATTGAATGTGGTGAAAAGTGACCAAAATCAATAGCATCCCTAATAAGATCCAAGAATCCTGAAGTTGGGATGCCTATTTGAGAGGGAAATTTATTGAAGAATATGAGAGATGGATTATTATTACCATGTATTTTGTAGATTTGATGATGAATATGTCTATAATGATGCTTGTGATGTTTGGTAAATAGTGAAAAATGTGATTGATGGCTTGAAAATCAATGTTCTTGGTTAAAAGAATAAAAACCAAATATCTCATAAATGAGAGGAGATATGAAAAAATTGAAAGAGATTTTTAATTGAGAGTTCATAATAAACAAAAAACTCTCTTAGAATTTAATTTTTATCATTTTGGATATATATATATATATATATATATATATATATATATTAGTTGCTACATGATAGAAGAAAATGATATATATAATAAAATTTTACTATTGTAAATTTTTTGAAAGAGGTTTATTTTCATCATATCAATATACACAAACATATATCTTAGAATTTAATTTTGAGGAATTAAAAATATTATTCTTTGATTTCATATTTTCTCATTGACTAGTAGCATTAAAGGCATATATGTGACAAATGGTGAGTGTTGTACAAAAATTGAAAGAGGTTTTCTTTATAAAACACTATTATTCATAAAAACCTCTATCATAATTATAATTTGAGTAGATTTTTATTTTTTTCATTTTATCATGACACACCACCTATAGATTGCTTTAACCAAGGATTTTGACCAGGACTAAAAAATCATAAAACTATTGACATAAATATATAAATTGTATATTTAAAAATAAATTATACATAAGTTGGAATTGATACAGGTTTATTATGAATGAGGCAATACAATGATTGGCTCATTGTTAATGATGGAATGTGGTTGTGAAGACATCCTCAGAGGTCATTTTATTATGGGTGGTAGGTGTGGTTTATAATCCTTGAGTGAAAATTAAATAATGGGGTGTGTTATCATTTATTTATTACATTCTCATGATAGAGTTTGATTTTGGTTATTGTGTATTTTGGAGCAACAAAACATGGATGGTTTGCTGAAACCCAACATTTTAGTGTGGCTGTCAGTTTTGGGGTGGTGCCTGCCATGATTGGCCTTGATACCAAGGTCAACAGATGTGTAGTTTTTGGTAATGCATTGATTGATATGGAGGTGGTGGTGGGATGAAATTTAAAACATGCAATGTGTAATGAATATGGAAAAAGTAATAAAATACTAAGAATTGAAGAGACATACCTTGATTTATTTGTATTGGTAGATAAAATCTTGTTTGAGCTACAAACAAGCCTGGTTTATTTTCATACACAACTTACATCTTATTATTTATACTATCCTCTTGTAGCCAACTACTTTGACATCCATGCTCAATCTTTTTCTTGCAGTAATCAAGGTGAGAAATAGCAATATATTCTTTTCTGAGTGGCCTTTGAAAATTTATTCTTTCCTATAAAAAAATCATCAATAATTCTTTTTAAAACATAAATAATTTTTTATGTTATTTCATGATTGTTGATGAGAAACTAAATATGTATAAACTACAAAAAGTCATGAAAATATTAATTTTTCCTATAATAAATCTTCTATCAATATGTACAAGGGGGATTGTTTTAGATTCAATATTTTCTTTTTAAGGAGTTATTGTAGGTGCCTCTTCCTTTTTTTATTTTATTGACTAAATTTGATAACATGGTGTTCTCTTAAAACTCTTCAATCATAGATTTGAGGGTTACTACATCAACTGCACCTTCATTTTATTTGTATTACCAATTTAAATTTCTCCAATTTTCTTTGTATCAGCCATTGCTCTTACATGCATAGAGTTAGTATTTTTGAAGAAAAAAATTCTAATTTTTTACTAATTAGTGTTATGTCACATAGAGATAAATGAATGTATGAGCTAACCTTTTTTATATTATATAGTGAAAGGTGATGAATATTGATCTTTTAAAAATTTGTAATTACATAAAGGAAATTACTCTATGAAATTAATAAACATCCAAAAACAACCTCTATCAAGATCAAAGATTTCTAGTGTGTGACACCCTTCTGTGGCAATGTTGCCAAAAATGACTAGTAGAAGATTCACAATCATATATAATTCTCTTCATTCAAATAAACAAGGAGAGTTACCATAGACCTGTATCTTATACTTTCATTTAATTTTCAACTCGAGGACATAAACTTGATAGGATGATGTCACTATATGTGCACACTTAAGCCATCTAATTTAATATTTTGTTTGGTTATAGTCTAGATGTTGAAAATTATGTAAGAAATTAAATGTTGAATTTAACACTCATACAAAATCATGAATCAAATAATTACACTTCTTTATATTCAGAAGCTTCCTTAAAACAATCACATACAAAGCTAAAAATCACACAACTAAAAATTAAACACTCAACACAGAAATGAAATAAATAATATGCCTAGCTAATTAAACGGTCAAATTATTACTACAAGACTTCCAAAGGGATTCCTTCCTCCTTTTGACTTGAGCTTCAATCCTTCCTCTTAAAAAAATAAAATTGACTCAGAATTAGTTACTCATATTAATCAAATGTAGCAAAGAATTATTACAATAAAATTACAATAGTTATCTTAGAAAATATGCTTTAGCTCCATCTTCTCTCCTACGATTATCCATTTTTATAGGAGAGATAGGTGTCTTATTTGGAGAATAAAAAATCTAGGAGGTTGAACCAAATAAAAAAATTCAACAAGTTTTAAATATGTTATTGTAATAACTATACATAAAATAAAATAATACATATGAATAATTCGTGAGAAGGATTTGGTTTGAGAGAATCACTCCTTCCTATTTTCATGGCACTATTCTTGCTCCTAAAATCATGAAACGGATTTTTTATACAAGTTTACAATATTTTTCTAACCTTTCAAACTATTTTCTATGTCCAACTAAATTAACTAGAAGTGGTTATTTGATGATAGCTGGACATTACCTCAAATTGTCAATTTACAGTCATTGTTGTAGGATGCATATAACCAGTTCCTATAGGATACTTTCAAGAGACATAAATTTTAAATATGGACTTGAAATGAGATGCCATTTTTTTGGAAAGTGTATAATATTTTAATGTAAATATAAATATAAAATAATATTCAATATTAAAAAACTCTTTGATATCACTTTTACTAATATTTTCAAATTGATTTGCTCTAATAAATTTGGGTAGTTGTTGCAAGATGTCCAAACATTATGAATATTGAATAATTTGTATTCTTCCTTCACCATTAGTAACAACAAATATAAATAATAAAAAATCATACTATTTCATCTGGAAATAATCCTTTTTTAAACCATAACAATGAATATGTGGATCATAAACTTATATTATGTTAATATGGATAATTATGGATGGAATGGTATTATGGATATATGAAATGGTGGATTATATAAGAGTAAAAGTTGAATATATAGTAATATGAGTGCCATTTATTGGACTCATCACTAATCAACATATATGTAGTGTTTGATGAAAAGAGTGGAATAAATCCACCTTCTACATAGGCAAATGATATAAGCAACAATCTTATAATATTTTTAGGTAGTAATGGTGAAAGTGAAAAAAAGATAATTAAACAAGACCTCGGACACCACCACATATAGTTTAGTGTATGACCAAGTGGTATAGATGTTGTATATGAGATGATAACCTGAATAGAGTACCAAATACATCCACTTCAAGACCGAAGATTCAAATCATGGATCAAGAAGAGGTTAATATGTCCCTTATGAGTATTGTGCAACAAATATATGATACCTCTACAATAACAAAGGCCTTATAGTCTCAAACTTGGAAATATTCAATGGATATAGAGTATCTATCACTGATAAAGACTAATACATAAAAGCTTGTTGATCTTCAACTAGGGAAGTAGCCTGTAGGATGCAAATGAGTCATTAATACCAAGTAAAAATTAGATGTAGTATTGTTAATTTCAAGGCAAAGATTTTTGCAAAAGGGTATGTTCAAAAAGAAGGCATTGACTATGAGGAGACTTTTGATCCCATGGATGAGATAAAAACTATTAGAATGGTTTTTACTATGGCAATAGAGTTTCGATGGAAATTTCATCAAATGGAGATAAAAAGTTCCTTTCTCAATGCATATTTGAAAGAGGAAGTCTACATGACTCAAATTGAAGGATTTGTGATACCTCATCAGAAATAGAAGGTTTTTAGGATTATCAAGTCTCTCTATGGGCTAAAATAGGATCCATGAGCTTGGTAAATCAAGATTGGTGAGCATATCATACAACATGGATTCAATAGGATTCCATATGATCCTAACATCTACCTCAATCAATATGGTGGTAGAGGTTGTTGATGTCATTATTCATGTCAATGATATAATCATCAACGGCATCATAGTGAAGATGATAAATGAAACTAAGATTGATCTAAATAGATCATTCAACATGATATATATTGAGATATTACACTATTATCTTGGTTTGGAGGTATGGCAGAAGGAACATTACATTTTTGTTTCATAGATGAAGTATGCCAAGACTTTTCTCAAGAAATTTATCATGATGGATAGCATTCCTATTGAAACACCTATGGAAACAAGACTTAAGTTATCTCATAAAGATCCATCACAATAAGTAAATACAAATCTCTATTGATATTTGATTAGTAGTCTTATTTACTTGACATATACTAGGTCAAATATTATCTATGTTGTCCATTATATTTCTCGGTTCATGTAGGAACCAAAGGTGACACATTGGAAAGTAGAAAAGCGGGTATTGAGATAAATTAGAGGTATAGTTGAGTATGGCCTATAGTATAAGAAGAATGATAATTTATTCTTGATAGTATACACATATGTAGATCATGCAAGTTTTATTGATTACATGAAATCCACTTCTAGATTTGTGTTATTTCTTGGATCTAGTATGATTTCAAGGGGAAACAAGAAGCATAATTATGTTTATAAATATTCCATTTTATAATATAGGTCACTATTATACTTTTTTATGACATATAATATATTGATGCACACATAAGACCACACATAGGAGATAACTACATAAGTCTGAGAACCTTTTTATTATTTTTGGGAAATTAAATATTTAATTCATAAATAATAAATGGGTTTGAGTAGATAAAATTAGTAAATAGTTTATAATAATTAAGCTACTAATTTTTGAAATTTCCTGACTATATCACTAAAAGTTTCACTATGATATGCAAAAGGATGTCCGTGTTGCATGATGATAGTTCCCATGGCATATTCAGATGCATCTATCATCAACTCAAAAGGTTGATGCAAATTTGGCAAGGCAAGAATAGGGGTTGAGCAAAGTGTACTCTTCAAATTCTCAAATTCCTTTTGTTTTATTTCACCCCATTGAAATGTAGCTTTAGCTCCTACTTTATTCACTTGGGTTAGTGACCAAGCAACATGTGAAAATCCAAGAACAAATCTACGATATAAATTTGCAAGACCCAAGAAGCTATGAATTTCTGTGAGGGTCCTTGGTGTGGGCCATTCTTAAATAACCCAATTATTTTTTGGATCAACATGGACCCCCTCTTCATTCATGATGTACCTAAGGTATTGAATTGTTTTCATCTTGAATGTCCATTTGTCAAGACTTAAATACAACTTATGTTCTCAAAGAGTTTGAAGCACGTTACGAACATGTTGTAAATGTTTCTCCCATGTTCTGCTATAGATGAGTATGTATGTAATCAAGGTGGACAACCATGAATGAGTTGGTGAAGGGTTTTAGGATGTCATCCATCATCCTCATGAAGGTTGCAAGTACGTTAGTTAATCCAAAAGGCATAGCCAACCATTCAGATAGCCCCTCCTTAGATTTGAATGTAGTCTTCCAAACATCAGTGGGATCGATGGGAATTTGGTGATAGCCAGATTTGAGATCAATTTTGGTGTATAACATCAGACCATGGAGTTGGTCCAATAGGTCATCAATCTTGGGGAGAGGGTAGTAATTCTTCACAGTGATTTTATTCAAGGCTCAATTGTCAATGCAAAGCCTCCATGTTCCATCTTTATTTGGTGCCAAGACATTTGGGCTACCACAAGGTGAAGAGCTTGGCCTAATGTGTCCCTTTTGGATCAATTCTTGAATTTATCTTTTTATCTAATCATTCTCAAAAACTGATATGTGATACATAGGACTGTTAGGCAAAGGTGATCCTGGGATCAAATCAATAGAATGTTTTTCCTGGTAATGCAGTGAACTCCTATGGGTGACTTGAATAAGTCATCATATTCTCTTATGATTCATCCTATCTACTTTTGTTGTTGTGTTTATTTTTTAGTTAGGACTATAACATTGACCTTCTTGGATTTCTGTGGTTTGACCACCATGAGAAAAAATTGTTTTATCTTCTCCACCAATCTCTTACATTGCTTAGCATTGATTAGGGAGACATATATAGGAGGTGATACCTCTTATACCCTATAAAACCATGTTCCAAGAGTGAGGGTGATTATTTGGGTTCATGATTCATAGATGCCATGTCACTCATACATGAATGACTGACCAAGGAGTACATCACAAACATCTAGATTGACCACATCACAAAAGACTTCATCTTGGAAAGGTTTTATTTCATATGAAAGAAGGTATTGATGGGTGACATGGAGGTCTCTCCCTGGGCTCAACCATCCAATATTGTATGGCTTTGGATGAGGCTTCATGGATAGATTTAGACTTTTCACAACTTTAGCAGAGATTAAATTCTTTTGGCTCCCACTATCAAGAATGAAATGCAGAGGCTTACCTTTTACCCAAAATTTGGAGTGAAACAATATTTCCTTGTCATCTAGCCTTTCCTCATGGGTCTGTGATGAAGAAATAATGGTGTCAGTCTCCACATCTATAATTTCTTCTTCATCCTCTTCGACTGTGGGTTGTGTATGAGATAGAGTAGTAGATATCGAGTATTGTGATTCAAAAAGTAGTGACTTGATGGCTCAACATTCTTCTTTGGAGTGAGTTCTAGTTTTGTGGTAACCATTTTCAAGCCTTCCTCTTTTTAGGTTTCTTATCTTGAAACTCCTTTTGCTTCCTATTATGGCCTTGTGTTTTACCTTCCTTGTCACTTTTCCATTTTGAGGGTTGACTCTTCATATTATTTTTGCCATGATTCTGGTCAATCTTCACTATGAATTTGTATGCCTCATTGAGGGTTTCTAAATTGGAGAGTTCCATTTCCCCCCATATGTACCATTGTAGTCCACCTTGATATTTGAGAGTCTTATGTTTCTCACTTTCTTGGATGCCCAATCTTTTAGACAAAGAATGAAAAATATCTATGTAATCTTGAATAGATTGGTCTTTACCTTGGTGAAGTTATTGCCACTATATGTATAGATCATCATATGCTCTAATGGGATAGTATTCTTCTTTCACCACTTCCATGAAATCATCCCAGGTAGGTTCCACCTCAAGACCAATGTCATCTATATTGAACCTCTTTTTGTACACTTCCCACCAGTTTTTTCATGGGCAATGATGCTTTCAAAAGAGCATAAGTGATATTTTCTCCATCGGTGAATTTATTTACAAAGAAGTAAGAAGACAATTGATCTAACCTTGAAGCATTTATTTTTCCTTCAAATTTAGGAATATCAAAATTTACCTAAACCTTGAAGGGTGTTGAGGCACTGAAATGATGTTCTATGGATGATGAGCCAGGAAGTGCAGCTAAGGAGCCAAAATTTCCCATCAAGAGTTGTTGAAGAATTTGGGAAAAGTGTTGCATCATCTATGCTTATTTCCATTGGAGGGCTTCATTCACCATTTATTTGAAAGGATCTAATGTCTCTGTATTTTCCACCATTTGAAGTTGTTTGGAGTGAATAGGTGGAGAGTTTGGAAGCTCTGTTGTTTTCCACCCAAGCTTCTTGTAGCCTGACCTCATGCTTGGGATCATACACTCTCAAGACAAACCACTCTGATACCATTGATCCAAAACTCAAAAGTTCTAGTTGATAAATATTTCAAGAACATAGAAATAACATAATAATAATGAATTATCTGAGAAAAGATGTATTATTACTCAAGATAACAATACAACTATATGCTTATCTTTGGGAAGAGATGTCTGATTTTAAATTTTGGGATACATATTCATTTATACCTATTTTTAAATAAGAGGGAGGATGTGTAAGGTCACCAATATTGAAGGAGATTAAGTGGCTTGACTTCCATGCTTTAAAACAATACAAAATTTGAGGAATTACTATTTTTAGAAACATACTATTTTTAGATTGTACTACTAAAATTGAGATTTGGGGAACTTACATTGGGTTTTTAAGATTAAAAACTCATATATAAAATATCCATGCCATATCATAGTGTTCACCTCATTCTTAGCTTTTCAATGGTTCAAAAAGGCGAGTCAATAGTACAAAAGTTATGCCTCCCAGAAGTTTCCTCATCAATTGGGGTGGAACTGTCACCTAAATTATTTTCTGGATCATAAGGTCTCATTGAAAGGCAAATATCCTCTACCTTAAATCATAAAATACTTCAACTAGTAGAAGGTTCTCAACATTTCTCACCCTTGGATGGATATTCCGGTTATAACTAAGTGTTAGTCAAAGAAGAAGATCAAAATAAGAAAACCTTCAATACCAAATAGGGGACATATGCCTACAAGATAATGTCATTTGGGTTTTATAATTTAGCTTATACATTCAAAAGAGACATGGATATGGGTTTCCAAGACTTGATCATGAGATGGTATTAATATACCTTGATGACATAATAGTTTTCTCCAAGAATGCTAGTGACCACTTAAAGCATGTAAGGCTAATATTTGAAAGGTGTAGACAGTATGGAGTTTATATCAATCCAAATAATTTTTTATTTTATGTTCATGAATGTAAGCTATTTGTCCACATTATTTATAAATATGGACTTGCTATTGATCTTGATAGGGTTGAGACCATTATAACTTTGACATTATCCAATCATAAGAAGGATTTGAAAAGTTTACCTGGAAATATTAACTTTGTTGAAAGGTTCATAGGTATATTTTACACTCTTATTAATATTATAACATCATTTTTGAATAAAAATCAATCATTTCAATGGACCAAAGAAGCAAAAACTATTTTTGAGGCCATCAAGCAAGCTATTATTAAGCACGTGATATACTGAGAGGGGGGGATGAATCAGTATATCATATATCTTATAAAACTATCCCTTAATCAAATTGCACTTAACCAAACATTCAAGATATGTAATAAAACTAAAACAATAAACACCACACAAGATAGAGAGAGACACCGGATATAATGTGGAAACCCAATGTGAGAAAAACCATGAAGAAAAATCTCAAGTGTATGAATGAGCACCAACTCAAAAAATATTCACAAGCACCAAATTGTAGGAGCACCAACCCCTTTGCTGAGCACCAACCCCTTTGCTGAGTACCAACACAACAACAATTCATGAGCACCAACCCACAGGAGCACCAACCCCTGTACTGAGCACCAACATTGCAAAAATTCATGAGAACCAACCCATAGGAGCACCAACCCCTTTGATGAGCACCAAAACAATAATAATTCATGAGCACCAACCCCTTTGCTGAGCACCAACATAGCAAAAATTCGTGAGCACCAACCCACAGGAGCACCAACCCCTTTGTGTATACCACACAACTATCTCTCAATGTTTCTATCTCAACAAATGATATTTCATTAAAATATCTCTTTCCTCTCTCACCTTTGCTCTTCTAATCTAGAAATAACAAATACAAATCATACTCATCTCTCTCATTTCTCTTATAAGCTAGATATTACAATATCAAAACAAACTCTTACTCGCAAATTACAAATGGCTTATCAAGCCTTTATTTATAGCTTTCCAAATGACCTTTGGACTTCACCCTTTGTGACCCTTCAATCCTCATGGAAAATTGTGCTAAAATTGTATGACCCTTCATATCCTTTCCTTTGAAAAGTCATGTGGTGACCCTTCATGAGAAAAAATGCCCTTTCCTCTTTTTTCCTTATCTTGGCGATTTTTTGTATTCCTCAAAGTATCCCTTCATGAGAAATTTCACCCTACCTCTTTTTTCTTCACTTGGTGACTCTTATAATTCTCCAAGATGACTCTTCATGGGAAAATGCATCCCATCCATCTTTTGTCTTTACCCCGTGACTCTTTGACTTCTCCATGGGTGCTTCTTTTGTCTCATATGCAACCAAAAATATATTCGTTAATATTAAATAAATATTAACACACATTAGCCAAGATATAACTATTAAAACATCATTAAATGCAATGGGGCCTTTATCACTAATAAAGCTAGACCTTTAACATCAATGACAGTATTTCTAATAGCTATTGCTCAAGAACCCAAACTAATCAATCCCTATTTATATACATATTTCTTCTTGTATGAATTTTCTAACATCAATAATATCTCATATATGTTTATTCAAAAAAATACAAAGGACTTGAATAAATTATAGAATTTTTATTCAAGGACTAAAAAACTATGAAGAAAGGTATATATACATTTAGAAGAGAATGTTGGCTGTGATAACAAGTCCTAATAAATTTAGACATATGATGTTTAATATCAAAATTCATGTGATCATAATCCATCCAATCATAATATACTTCATCTTCAATAAGGAGATGAATGAGGAAAGGGATGGGTGGATAACTAAAGTGGTGGAATATGATGTTTAGATAAAGGCCACTAAGCTAGTAATAGGAAAATAGTTGTATGATCACCTAACATCAGACCTTAAGGAAAAAAATAGATAGTTTTGTCATTTCAAGAAGGTCCTATTATAGTTTCTACTTCATCTCCTTCAATTTGGACACAAGAAATGGTGAGATTTCTTAAAATAAGTGAGTGTCATATGGGTTTAGATCAAGGAAGGAGATACTTCAGATTGTAATCACTACATAATGTCCTTCTAAGGAAATATCACAATTGGATTCTACTTATATGTGTAGTAATATATTGGGTCGGTAAAATCTTAGAATAATTTCATGATGGACTAGCAGGAGGTCGTTTTGCACCTAAACTATAGCTAAAAAAATAATGAGGGATGGTTACTATTGGCTTAACCTATTAGGTAAACAAAGAATTTTAGCCCTTCATCTTCACTCAATTCAATTTGAACAACCATTCATGTAGTGGGCGCTTGATTCCATTGGAATGATTAATCCTCGATCTATTCCTTGCCACAAATAGGTTATTATAGATACAAACTATTTCATAAGGTGAGTAGAGGTAATGGCCCTCAAAGAGGTTAATGATAATTTATTTCTTGACTTCTATGATATCATATTGATAGTTTTTGGGGTCCCTGCAACCATAATTAATGATAATGCCATGCCTTTCATTGGAATAAGAATAATGAAATGGGCTCTATAATACAACATCTACTTGATTACTTATTATAATTTCTACCCCCAATTTAATACGATATTTGAGTCCACTAATAATAACTTGATCATAATAATAAATAGAACTATATAATATAATCAAAATATTTCGCACACTAAACTGAAGACAACTCTATGGGTTGATAGGATAATTCCTATGGTTGCTATTTGTAACTCTTCTTATATGATTGTTTATGGGAGAGAAGATAAGTTACCTATTTCACTTGAGTTACCATCTTTTGAGTTGGCACATCAACTTGAGAGGATGGAGAATGATCATATGGAGATAACATGGATAGAACTAATGGCCTTGAAGGAAGTAAGGAATCATGTTATGCACACCATGGAATGCCAACAAGCACAAGTGAAGAGAAGATTTCATAAGAGAGATATCTTAATAAATAACAACAAGGGGATATTGTCTTGAAATGGGATGTTGATATAACTAGTCCTAGTAAGCATACCAACTTTTATGCCTTGTCGAGTGGACCTTATGTCATCATTAATTGCAAAAATCACAATGCCTTTCAACTAGCAAGACTAAATGGTGAATAATTGAGTATACAAATCAATGGGATACACTTGAAGCCATGTTATTGAGTTTAGTTAGATTTTTTATACATATTATAGAAGGTTTTGATATTCATAAGTGCATTATGAGGAAGTTTTCATGTTCTTTCTTTTATGATGTCCCTTCTTCCAAGTGTCTTATGATACATTTTTGGTTGTGGTGTTTTCCTTGTCAATTTTCACTTTGTTCCAAGGTAAGTTTCAAGTTATATTTTTAGAGTGACCCCATTTTCCCAATGATAAAGGACAAAGCCACTAATCTATTAACATTTTAGGCCTACTACCCTCATTAATCATCAATTTGTTGACAAAATTTGACTGCCAAGTTAAAAAGGTCAATGCCCTATAGATTGAAAACTTTTCATGGGATTATCAAAAACTTGTATGTATTCTTGTCATGGTCTTAAATGTTACTAAATAGTTATTATATGGTCACATTAGTCATTTATTAGTTTGGTCCATGATTTGGGCTCATGTGTACTTGTCTA
>JARHVA010009376.1:0-7500 GCA_037957365.1 Torreya grandis
TATTTAAGAAGAGATGCCATAAATATCAAAGATCTAATCCAATAAAACTTGTGTGATAATTTAGGTTGTATAAGGATGGTTGAGGGAACAAAAAATGAATATATTTGGAGAGGTGGTCTACCATGAACAGGGTCACTATTTTTCCTCTAGATTTAGGGTGCCCCTCAATGAAATCCATATAAATATTGGTTTAGATCCTAGTAGGAATGGGCAAGGTCTCAAGAAAATGAGGAATCATTATTGTTTCACCTTTGATGCATTGGTAGGTATCACATTCAACCACTATTTATTTAATTTCCCCTTTCATCCCCTTCCAAAATAAATTTTGACGTGCCTGCTAATATGTTTTGAGAAATTTTGAGTGCCCTACTAATGGATAAGTATGTATTTCATAAGATATGACCTGATTAAGGTCTATGCTATTGGGAATCACCAAGAAACCCTTATAATTTATAAAATCACCATCCCATGAATAATGTGGTAATGTAGATGGGTTAGTGTTCAATTGTGGAATGAGGTGGGTGTAAGGAGGGATCATGTACATACCATTGGTATACATATTATAACCAATTCAAAATTAGCATGGAGATGGAAAAAAGGGAAGTCTGGTCCTTGAATGTGTTTGAGAGAGCATCTTCCATGACATTGTCTTTACCCTTATTCTAGGTGATCTCATAATCATAGCCCATGAGTTTGTTGACCCATTTTTATTGTGCTAGTGATAAGACCCATTATTATAAGAAGTATTTCAAACTTTGGTGATAAATTTTAATTCAAAAATGATTCTAAGTAAGTTTAGATTTCATTTTTGTAGTACATGCAAAATTTACATCATTTTTTGTTCATATGTAGACAAATCCAAATTTCATCTAAAAAGGGATTTTTTAGTGAAAGTAATGGGTTGAAGTTTTTGGAGAAAAAAACTAGGTCTTTGCCACAAGCATCAATTTTTATGGTGAATTTTTTTTTTGAAGTTCAACATGGCCAAAAATGGTGTGCTACACATAGGCTATTTGTGTGATATGAATGCCTAGTTAGTTGTGACATCCCATGTGAATGCATCCTTCTTCAATAAGGAAGTCAAGGGTTATGTGATCTTTCCATAATACTTAACTAACTTTTGGTAGTATACTATAATTCCTAGGAATCCATGAATTCTCTTGAATGTTTTTGGTCAAGGCCAATGTTGCATATCACTAATTCTTTCTAGATCCATGTAGACCACCCCATCGATTGGAACAATGCACTCTAGATATTCAACTTCCTCTTGACCAAAAGAACACTTAGACTTTTGACACATAATTGATTGTCTATTAAAATTTATAGTTCCATGTTAATATGTTGGATATTCTCAACCCATATGTGACTATAGATCAAAATAAATTAAAGAAAATTGACAGAGGAAAGGTCAAAAGATTTTACTCATTAGGAATTGAAATGTTGAAGGGGAAATATTTATAAGTCCAAATGGCATGACCAATAATTCATAGTGACCATCACGAGTATAGAAGACTATCTTTGGAATTTCATTAGCATGCATATGGATATGATGATATCCTAAATGAATATATAATTTGGAGAAAAAATTTACCCCATGGATCTCATCAATGACTAGAATTGGGAATTTATATTTGATAGTGAGGTAGTTAGTGGCATGAAAGTAAATTTAGAGGTGCCAAAACCCATAGTTTTTGTAGATAAGAAGCATTGGGGAGGAGTATGGGTTAGTTTTAGGGTGAATAACTATGGACTTGAAGAGTTCCCATACTAGTTATTCAATCTCAATATTTTGTACATGGGGATAACAATATAGCTCGATGTTGGGTTGGATTCTTCCTATAAGGAGTAGGATGTGATGATATTTAGGGCATGAATGGGGTAAACCCAATGGATCTATGAAAATGGTTTAATTATTGTTGAGGATGGATTGTAAATCATTAGCGTAGTTAGTATCAATAGGGAGCTGGAGTTGGGTAGAGTGCAACTGGGCAATGACCCCATGTGAGCCTTTATTTAGAAACCTTTCCATGTTATGAGAAGTAATGGTGTTAGAATATTTGTTAAATAAAAATTTTAATGTGTTTTTCTAGACAATATCTTGAAATGCATTCAAATCTTAGATAGGTCCCATAGATAAGTCCTAATTTGCAGAGCCACTATGCCCCTAAGACCACATCACATCACCCTAAGGGTAGGGAAAACCTATATGAGTGAAGAATGTAATCAACTATCATGATACACATATTTTGACACATCCATTTACATCATGATTTTCCCCCTTTATCAATCATGACTTCATATCTAGAATAATGGTATACAAAGCAATCTGTCTACTTAGCAATGTAGATATTCATGAAATTATGTGTTGTCAAAGTCAATGAGGATTATGAGAGGGATGTTTTTAAATAACCTCTTGACCTTCATGGTTTAATGGGTGGTAATACCTATTAGTGAATTTATAAATATCTTAAGTAGAGTCTCTTGAGCCATTAATTTCTCATACGGGATTTGTTCTAATTGAACATCCCATAATTATTGGATATCAAGATCGTTATCCTACTCTGATAGTGATTCCACATCTAGCAGTTAGAGATTTTATGTGATGCATTTATGACCCTTAATACATTTTTAATAATAATTATAACATAATAATTTATCCTTAAGATCCCACATCTATGACTTAGTAAGGTTCTTGAACGGTGTGGTTGTGGCTAGCCATTGGTTCACTATGTTTCTTATAATTGGGAAAATGGGAGGTCAACACTATACTGAGAGTTTATCTTTTAATAAATTAGCCAGACTTAAGGCATAAATAATGTTGTTGGGATGAAATATTTTAACATCTAATTATATTTAATCTATAAGGCCAGTAATAAAATAACTCGTGAAGAACTCATCTGATAACCCTTTAATGTGATTAATGAGTTTTTCAAATTCAATCTGATAATCATGAATGGTGCCTATCTAGCAAATTTTGGTGAGAGATCCTATAAAGTACTTAAATTCCAAGGGACCAGACTTGAAAATAAGTAATAATTCAAAATTTTTCCAATTGGTTTCATCATTAAACTTGAGATACCAATGATACCATTGGAATGCTTCTTGTTATAAGTGGAAGCAAGCAATTGGGACTTTGTTGATAGAATAATTATTGTGAAGGTTGAAGAATCTCTCAACTCAATATATCCATCCTAAATGATATGAATATTTAATAGTGGAAAGTATAGCTTGGGACCACATGATGTGTGGAGAGAAGAGAAACTATTCTCTAAATAAGGTTCATACAATTTATTGAGTAAAAGGTTATTATGCATATTTAGTTCACACATCATATCGACTAACTCAGTGACCTAGGTTTTCAATGTTGTAATTTCTTCCTCCATGATATTTGTGCATACATATGTGGCTACCATATCTAGTGTGTTTTATTTTATAAAGGGATATAAAAATACAATTTAAGACATGGTTAGTAACAATGTTTTTAATTTTAGACTCAATCGAAAGGGGTAAATGTACTTTTACTAGGTTTTTAGCACCTTCTGGTTAAGATTAATGAAGGCAAGGGAAATTTTACAATCATAATGGAAAATTTTTAAAATAGGGAAAAAATATTAGAAAAGCTAAAGGAACATTTTTAGAAAGTTTTGAAGTAAGAGGACAAAAACTAAAGTTATAGCAAAACCTAAAAAAAATCAAAAATTGAGATTTGTGGCTAATAAAAGTTGAATTTGGATATGGACCCTCAAGGAATAAAATGTTCAGAATGGAATTTTAGGTATTTAAATATATTTTAAGAGAAAATGAACTATATATGGATAGATATAGTGGAAAAAATACATTTTTTTTGGGTTTAGAAACTAATTTCTAATTGGTTTTTCTTGCCAAAAGTCTTGTCGACAAGTGTGTGATTACCAGCTAGTCTCAATTATAATCACTCTATTAATGGTATTATGAAACTATTACATTGGATATGGGCCCCAAGTATATGTGGTTGCCTAAGCATGTTAAGGAGTTTATCTGGTCACCAATGTTATTTGAATGAGCATTAATCTCTAGAAAAATTTTGGCCACAAATTTACCTCTAAGCGATAAATCTTGGTTTACCTCATGGGTGAAACTAATAAATTGGTATGGGGCCATTGAGATTTTCATTTCCAAGTTCTCTCAATGGGTCAAATACTTAAGGGTTCCTATGGTTCTCTTCATAATGAGTTTTAGGGATTATGCCCAAGTACTTCCCAGAGTTATGTAGAGGGATATTTACCCTTATCCAAAATTACAATGAATATGTATAAAATAGAGTCAAGGAAAAACATTTTCATAAATATATTAATTCCTATAAAGTCATTTCTAGAAAAAATTTCTCCAAAATCTACTTGCAAGCCACTAAAGTGCTATGATACTAGATGTGAGGAGCCTTCTACACGGTTTTATGAATACAGAAATAAATGAACTTTGAAGAATAACTCAAAATAATTTCTACATTATAGGACACTATGATGGGGAAAACTTAATTAAACAAGCTCAATACAATTATATTCATGGATGACTTCATTATGTCTCAACACTTACTTAAATACTAAATCTATTATAACAATTACTTCCCATGCATGTGGGATAATTCAAATATGTTAAAGGGATGACTTATAAAGCATATGCATCCATAGTGAATAATACACTAATAATGCAAAGAGAAGAGTAGGACACGAGTTCCTAATAGTGTTGTTCCAAATAAATCATATGACACTCAATGATGGGTTCTATGAACCCCTACTCCTATTATTTATTCATAACCATAAAGTCCCATTATACATACACATAGCTTCACATACTCCTTAACAACATCACAATTTTATTACACTAGGTTTAAAGTGGGGATATATCTATGATCATATTTTATATGCGATCATAGGTTAGTCTCTTCACATATTCCCAAAAAAAAACATTCACAAATCCAAAAATATTTTTGACATCTACATATTCTATTATATCCTTGGTATCTATGTGTTAGTTCCATGTTTATGGATAGAATATTAGTTATTTATACATACTTTTAGGATAATTCAGAGTTTACATAGCATATTTGAACACCACAGAGAGTTTACATGAGATGTATGATGCAGAGCATAAACAAAAACTCTCACTTTATGCCTTATTATAATACACATACACATTGAATTTGGTTGCTTAACTTCATGGTAACTTAGTATGTATACTCTCACTATCTATATTTAGTGGTATTATACCTTCACCAAGATTTTTATGACATTTTATAACTTTTCTCCCAAGTACAAGACTCTTTAGTTAACAATTCACCCACTTACACAACTTTGCATACACTAATCCATACCATAGAATTTTGGAAACAAAATAAATTTCAAGAATAACCTATATGGAATTTCTTATATACATAAAGTTTCATGGCTTATTTCATAACAAAAGTCATGTTTTTACTCCTTTTTATGATTTTGGTTAGGCCTATTAGGCCTGTTCTACCTCAACAAATACATAATGACCTTTAAATCATACATAAAAGGTTTTAAAATTCTAAAATCTTCGAAATATGTTATAAAACACTTCCATTCAACTAATATCCAAAATTTTTCCCTTTTCATTTGTACATTCAATTTATACAAGCATTTTTCTTACTAAATCCTATAAACGGGGTTATAATTGTCTGTATGTACCCAAGATGGTTTAAGAATGGATTTCATGCATTGTAAAAGGTTCAAAATTATTTATATATTATTATATTCTATTATTACCTCATGAAACTTATAAAATCATTGGTTTCCACTTTTTGATCCACTGTTATACCATTTCACATCAAAATATACTTGACTGTGCTAAACAGATGACTGTCTACAGGTCTGGACTCTTGTATAGGTGAATAAAATTCTTTGAAAAGAAACTAAATAATCAAATAACCTTAAAATTAAAACAATAAATTAACTTATCATATCAAGACTCATGATAATTGATTCCAAATCTATTCCTTACCTTGAAACAAACATACAGTCCAATCTTCCAAAACATACTACAGGAAATAGGGGTTAGTATTTAGGATATATATGATTAATAAGATTATTTTTTTATTAATATATATTATAGCCTAAATACACACCCAATATACCCTTATTAATGTGTAACACAACCTATCAACTTTAGTTAAGAAACATCTTGATAAGCTAGTCTAAAAATAAAGACATTCACACAACAACAAATAGGGGTTTGTATATAAATATGTATAAATACAATATAATTGATTATTGTTACTTGATATTATAATATAAAAACACATTCATCAATCCTTAAATAATATTTAACATATTTATCATAATCCATTTTATTATCAACCTTGGAAAACATAGTTTGTAACAAAACTAGATAATTCATGAATAGGGACCTGTTTCTATAGACTCTAGAATAAGATATAATTTTTTCATTCCTTGGATAAAATATTCAAAAATAAACATCCATTATCCTTTAATCACACTTTTAAACAATTCTCATATCATTCTTTCATCAATAAAACACATGCAGTCATCAATAAAAGTAATGACCTCAAAACATGGGTCTATGTTAATTATTTCAATAGAGGTAGCCAAAATGTCTAAACTCCTTTCATAAAAAACTTGTAAATAGATTAATTAATATAAATTTCATTTAATATTAATATAAAACTACCAAAACTAACTCCTATCACTCCTAAAAATATTCATAATTGATTCTTGAATCTTTCCCTCAGAGAGGTTTTTTGGTTACATTGCATTTTCTTTTTTTAAAATACAAGATGACCTATATGGAACCATGACCTTAGACTTATTAACATGTTATTAACATTATATATTTTCTAAATCCATTAGTAATATATTTATGACACCTTAACACCTTCAAAAGCATATAATAATGCTTACAAAGACTTGGCAAGATTCAAATTTTCAAAAAGAGGTTTTTGGTGAAAAAAGCCAAAATTCAAATTTTATGCATCTTAGGACTACCTAGACTCCACCTTATGACTTATAAAGTCCTATAACACCTATGATACACTTAATATACTACCTTAAGATAAAAATGGGTCAAATTTGGAGTGCTTATAGGATGTCCCTACATCAACGTACTATGACATTCATAGTAGATAATATTATTTCAAATACATAATAGTATTATACTGCATTAATAATCTCCTATTACATTTCTCCTTAGAAAACCATTACATATATATATATGAGGATATGTTTTATAACAATAAATTTTGAGATCCCTAAAATATCTCTCCCAAATAATCTCCAAACTATATATGACATTATATTGTTATTCATAATAATAAAATATCAACTATCTAATACTGTATTAACTATATGATTACTAAAAAACATGTAAGTACTATTTACCTCTTGGTAAATAACCTATAAAGTTTAAATAGTATTTACCTAATTTAAATATTAAACTCTAACATTTCCCCATTATTTTTTACATGGTAAAATAATCCCATTCTCT
>JARHVA010009376.1:15000-20000 GCA_037957365.1 Torreya grandis
CACTGAATTAATAGCATCCTAACAAAGATTTATCTTTCTATGAATCCAAGAATTATCAATAACCTTTTTTCCTTTTTATCTGAGTGGGATTCTGCATTCATATCTGCTTTTCTTATAGAGGGAATATTTCTGTGCCAATATTATTTCATGAGGCTGGATGATGATAGGATAAAAGCTAGTCAAGTTATCTAAACCAATCATCATATCAAACATTGGGATTTCATGCTGAACAATTTTGAACTGATACACAAAATCTCCTAAAACAATAGGGACATGAGTAGATAATTCAGAGACAATTGTTCTGGTATTGAATGTTAATCTATGGAAATCTTCTTTCCACATATCTTTAGGGATGGAATTATAATGAACAAGGGAAATTTTTGCACCAGTGTCAATCAAGACATCCAGATTATAGGGTTTGAACCCTTTCCACTTAATAGTCAATTCACATACAGGATTGTTAGTAGTGTGAACTGAAACTTGATGAATACTATTATTCAAATCCTGATCCTAAGGAGCTGAAAATGATTGCTGAGAAAATTGCTGTTGAGACTGAGAGGATTCTCCCCCTCAAAAGAAGAGTAACATTCAGTTACCTAAGCTAACTCTTGTTTAAAAAGTTGTTCATCGGCTTTAGCATCAGCTTCTTCTTTCAAGAGGTGTTTTAGTTCATCTTGAGCACAAACAAGAAAGCATTGTAGTTGAAGAATGTGCTTAGATCACCAAGTATTTTGTGAATGTGTATTGGGCTGATAAGCGGCATGAATATCATGAGACTGAATAACAAGTTTTTTGGAAAATTGATTAGATAACTACTCTTTTTGCTGGTGCTATTGAGAAATATGCAACACATACTGGTGTTTAGTGTTAGCAATCTGTTGTTGTAAGAATTTTCTTTCAAAAATCATATATACAATGGTACTATCATATTTCTACTTTAAATATTAAATCTGTTGTGACAAACTAAGACTATCATAAAATTGACCTTTGAGCATATAAATCTGAAAACCAATATCTGAATCATATTCTGAAGATTTAGAACTAGAACTAACTTCATGATAATTCATATTGATTTTCTCATCTTCGGATTCTAAAACTGAAAATTCATCCCAAAGAATATCAGAAGAATCATATTTCTGATCATCAATCAATAAAACACAATCATCTTCATGCAGATCATATTGCTGAAGAAAATTTACTTTCTTGGAATGCTTTTCCTTGTTTAGACATTTATTAGCATAATGGTTTCCTTGGCAAAGGAAACATTTAACAGGGGCTTTAGAGAATCCATCTTTCTCTTTTTGAAAAGCTTCTTAGAAAAGAACTTCTTCTTCTTCTGAAACTTACCTTTTGGTTTCCAAGGGAACTGACCTTTTGGAACTGAACAAGCACAAGAAGATTGCTTCTTCTTTTTGCTTCTAAATTTTATATTCTGATTAATATCAGTACATCCAAAATAATCATCAAGAGAGTTACAAAATTTAACTCCTAACTGCTTATGAAATTTCATTGTCTCTTTGTGAGCTTTCTTTTTTAAGCACAATTTTTAATTCACAACTTTGATGTTTTGATTTATTCTTCCAAAGGACATTGTAGACAACTCATCACCCATTGCTTCTTTATATTTAGCAGAAAAATATTTTGGAAAGGATTCTATATACCTTATCTAATACGCAGGGTTGAAAATTTCACCAGAGCTGTAGAATAAATTTTCCATGTAACACATATACTCATCTAACCGAGTCATATCACATAACTGTGCTTTTAGAAACTTATCTCTATTTGCAGATTTTTCATTATCCATAATACCTACAAATTTTGAGTATAGGGCATTACACAAAGCAACTACTGGCTCAGCATCCCTAACAATATTATCCTGAAATGCTTGACCACAAGCATCCCACCATTCTTTAATATTACCAATGAAACCATTGGCAATTTGATGAGTAACATTAACAGGATCTTTCTTGAGACCAAAAATTTGAACATTAGCCCATGAGATCATAGCTTGTATCATTTCCTCTCTTCTCACTGAAGATTCACAATTGAACTTCAAGAAAAATGGCTGAAGGTTTAATGTTCTGATCTGGGAATCTAAAGGAGGCCTAGAAGTAGACGACTCTCCCATTTAAAAAATCCCTTCTTTTTTTGACTCTTCTATTTTTTCCATTCCAATCTAAAAGATTTTATTAGCTACACTATTGCTTTCTAATTTTATTTTTTCTTTAATCTTCTTCATTTCTTCTTTCTGATGTTTTTCCACATTTTGCCAAGTTTGTCTATTATAGGCAACATCAGATAAGGAGAAAATATCCATACAGGAAGAGGATTATTTTGAGACCTTATGATGTATCTCAGGGATTAAGGTAACAGTTTGATTTTGATTGACTATTTCCCTAGAAAGTGTGTCAATATTGGAAATAGTTTCTCTAGCTTTTTCTTCTAATTTTTGCTGCACAAGATAAACATGAGAACTTATATCAGACTATTCTTGTATTGCATCTGCATTTTGAACTTTTATCTAATCAAGTCTAGGAACAATTTTAGCTTTTAATTCATCAATCTTTTTGATAGCTTCAGATTGTTGTTGCTTAAGTATCATAGATTCAGTATCAATCTTCTGAATGATCTAATTTTGTCTAGATTTCTCATTACTATCTAACACTGTAATAGCTTTATAGAGATCACCCTTTTGGTAGAATTCTATTCCTTTCAACATGTTAGATATCTAATCTAGACTAGACCGGATACTGGTAATCTTTGTATTCAAGCATTTAGTTGCAACATTATTCCAATTGAGAAGCTTGACTTCACTAAACTAATCAAGAATTTTGTTAGAAGTTTTCAAATAATACATTTGAGATCTCATTTTCCCATTAGGGGAATACTGATTGAAATTAGAGAGCTTTGGAAATCCTTTCTCACTGTAGGATTCATCTCCTAAAGGAGTTTTCCAAGTATGACCTTCATCCTGATTAGAGGATCCTTCCATGCATACCTTTTTAGCTCAAGATATCAACTGTTGATTTCTTTCAAACAGCTTTTGAAGTTTTAAATCTCTTTTATCTTGTTGGACCATATGGATGACTGACTGACTTAGATGACTCAAGATGTTTTTACAATCGAGGCAATAATAAGAATCAATCTGAGGATCATGGATTTTTTGTTATGTTGACATGGAGGACAAACGTCAGAGGTTAAATCTAAGGATGAATTATATCTGATTACAAATTTATCGAGAAGGTCTTTTATAGAAGTAGCCATAAACAGAGATTTCTTAGGTTGTTGAATAAAATCAGTATCAATAATCCATTTTTTGGGAAACTTTAATTCAGACCAAGAAATAGCTTATACAGGCAAGATTTGACTATTTGGTGTGGCTCGACTCACCACACTTTAGCCTTGCGCAGGTTTTGTGCTTAACAGTAGGATACATCGTATTGGTTAAGTGATACATAACTTTATATTGAATCACTAAAGGACAAGAACCAGCAATCATATACAAACCAACAGTTTGAAGAAAAAGTTTAAATATTTTGTTAAAATTAGCTTCATGGTGAATGGCTATGGGATAATTAGGATATATGGTAGTATAGACTGGACTATCATATAAACCAATTTGAATAGCAGACTGTAAACAAGTAGAGAAAGACATATGATAGTTATCAAGAAGACAAGCAAGAAGGCTAACATTAAGTCCACGATGGAAAAGAGGATGAATACCAATAGATATAGCTCCTATATGAAGAAACTTATATTTTTGCTAAGAACGAAGTTGAACAATAGTTTTATCACCAAACAGCTGTAAATAATATTTATTTTGATCAGTTGTTTTTACTTGGAGGACATTCTCAGATATCTTAATATTGGTTTTAGCAATTAAATGAAAAGGGGAAAGTTTATCATAGACATCCATAGGCTTAAGACTAGGTAAAGTCCAACCAGAACTGGGATTAAATTCTTCAATTTCAATAGTAGTATCATTTACAGAACATTGAGAAAGTTTAGATAAGGTACAAACTTTAGATGTACCTATAATATCTCTTGAAGATTGATCTAGAGCTTCCATTGATCTTCTTAACTTTGGTACTTAATCAGATCCTTGATGAGGTATGTGTGTGTGTGTGTGTGTGTGTGTGTGTGTGTGTGTGTGTGTGTGTGTGTGTGTGTGTGTGTGTGTGTGCGCGTGTGTGTGTGTGTGTGTGTGTGTGTGTATACATACATACATACATATACATATATACATCTGAAGTCTCTGCCTTTTTCTCTGAGCAAGATTCTGCATTTATATCTACTTTTCTTATAGAGAGAATATTTTTGTGCCAATATTATTTCATGAGGCTGGATGATGATAAGATAAAATCTAGTCAAGTTTCTGAACCAATCATCATATCAAACATTGGGATTTCATGCTGAATAATTTTGAACTGATACACAGAATCTCCTAAAACAATAGGGACATGAGCAGATAATTCAAAGACTATTGTTTTGGTATTGAATGTTAATCTATGGAAATCTTCTTTCCACATATCTATAGGGATGGAATTATAATGAGCAAGGGAAATTTCTACACCAGTGTCAATCAAGACATCTAGATTATAGGGTTTGAACCCATTCCACTTAATAGTCAATTCACATACATGATTGTTAGTAGTGTGAATATTTATAGTATATAACCTCCGCATATTTAAAGGGAACCTCCCCTTGATGAGAGGAGAGATTTGTCCCCTATTGATGTAGTAAACCTGTAAACCAGGATGACCCATCTCCCTATGCTATGGTGATAGGAACTATTTTGGTCACTAGTTAGCTGGCCAACAAAATATTCACCCAATAGTTTTTGGCAACTCTATTGGGGAAGGACAAGTAGTTTGAAGCCTCAAGCTTCAAACTAAAGTGTGACTAGTCCTTTTCCATTTTTGATTCACAATCTAGCAATTCCATGCTATACCAGAAGCTAGAGAGCTCAAGGTGTTGTTGACCCTATCTTTGAGTTGGCA
>JARHVA010009376.1:25000-35000 GCA_037957365.1 Torreya grandis
TCAATTTCCTCAAGTAAGGGAAGTAAGATAGGTGGTTTCTAATTGTAGAGGTTTTGGTGAAAAGGCTTCTCCATTAGGGATAATGTTCATAGGAGTAATAGTTTATTTGGTAGTTAGGGGAGATGGTGAATTAGTAATGGTTATTTGCTTAGATATGTTAGTTGAAGGGGTAATTGGTGATTACAAAGCTTCTATGAGTGAAGCTAGGGGGAAAGGAACCTCATTAGTCTGGGTCTCCAAAGGAGGGGAAGGTGACTCCACCACCTCAATAGATGAGATGGGGGAAGAATAGGTAGATTGGATGCTCGACTATTCATGGATAAGTATATCAAGAACCAAATTGATTGTGTGAACACCATGAGAACATTTGAACAATGTGTCCTCACATTTGGTGAGGGTGTGGTTGGGAAAAAGCTTCCTAACGATGTCAAGGGCTTGATTATAGGGGGCATTGGGTTTATCTAATACAAGTTCCCCCTTATCAATGAGGATTTGGAAAATATTATTAAATCACTTGATGAAAAGCACAATGGTCATTATCATTGTACTAAGCAGGTGTGGGGTGATAAGAATCAAACTATTGAGAAGATTTGATGAGAGGGAGATATATGAGGTTAGATTTCAATAGATTCTTTAAAACTGAGGCATAAGATTCTCCAAGTGGAGTGACCTATTTTTGGTTGCTTCAGTTTGGGTTCCTTATGTTTTGGTTAGATATAATGGGATAATTTTACTAATTCACATTGGGTGGAGAGGTATTTTTAAGGATAAATGCATTCACAGTTACCTTGCTCTTGGTTCATGTATTGTTTTGGTTGCTTGGTTTAGAAGAGGACATTTCATTTCTCTTGAAGGTAAAATTCTTGTTTCATAGTTTCAATTTACCCTCATCTATGGTTTGGTTCTATATCTTACATGCCATAGTAAAAGCTTCATCAAAGGTTCTAAAGCTTTGGACACGTAGTGTAGAAGATATATGTTTGGCATAAGTTCAAGCAAAAAGTTATATAAGTTCTAGTTGAGGTAAGGAAAATGAAAGCTAATTAATCAAACTTCTCCAATGAGTGATGAAATTAGCAATGGACTCATCATTGAATTTCTTAATAGAAAATAGAGGTCAGTGATAGAGACCTTCTTTGAAATGTTAATGGAAAAGTGATCCAAGAAGACCTATGCTAGTTGGGTGAAGGAAAGAATTGAATGCTTGGTAATGCAACTATACCAGTCAAGTGTCAGGCTAGATAAATACATCATGTAACATGTGTGCCTAGATGCCCTAAGGTACTACTGGGGGTCTTCCTTACTTTGAAATTTAGTAAATTTCAAAATTTCCAACTAAGGGGGATAGTGTCTAATGGGGATAGAAGGATAGATAGGTTCATGACAAATCTGATCATAGGATAACATGTTATGAGCCCTCAAAATGGATGACTCAAGGTTTGTCATCTTGTCCATGAGCATCTTAATTATGTCAGTTTGAGGTGATTCACCAAAAAGGTTATAAGGTGGATACTATGGTTGGGGTTGGGTGACATATTGGTAATTATTTTGTATTGTAGGGGTTGTCACATTTTGGAATGTGGATGTTGGAGGTTGGGTAGGTGGTATATAAGGGTAGGTAGATGATGATGGTTGGGTAGTGGGTGTATACCCTTATGGGTTAGGGACATATCCTAGGTTAGGAGTGATAGGTACCTATTGAGGGACTCTTATAGGTTGGGTATGGATGGTAGTTGGGTTGGTGACAAGAGGTGAGGTAGTGACCTTCATACTAATGGGAGGTGAAGTAGAAGGTATAGATAACACCAATTTTAGTATGGGGTTATTGATCAGTGGGTTGGGGTTGAAAAGGGGAAGGTTGGTAGTGCTAGAAGTAGGTGCTCCAATAGTGAGCAGAGTATAATGGGCTAATGGGTGGGTCATTCCTAAGGTGGTGGATTCATTGGTAGGGGTGAAAAGTGTAAGGGTACTAGTTTGTTAGATAGGTTGGTTTTCAGTTGTGGCATCAAAGGGATTAATATATGAAGATTCATGTGTATTAAAAGGTTGGTTGCTGACCACAACAATAGAAACATCCCCCATAAGGTGAGATGACATACCATAAGGAGGATCTTGAGATGGAGTTGAAATTGGGGCATGATGAGGAGAGGTGTTGAGGTAGTGTTGAAGGGTAACTAGGTTGTTATCCAAAAAAGTGGTGAAGTTTGTGTCCCCCTAGGAAAATACCTAGGTAAAATTAGGGCTTCTTAAAGGATGGGGTGAGTCTTCTACTTCAGAGACGTACTCCATATATGAGGAAGTAGAAGAGGATAGTTGGTCTAATAATGGGTCCTATTATGTTAGGTCTCTATGTTGCTAGCGTGTGAGAACCATATAAGAAGGGCAAGAAGGTAAAAAAAAATTAACTCACCACTCCAAAAAAAAAAGACAAAATAAAATGATTAAGGCATCAAGACACACAATAGAAATTACATTAAGCCTAGAGTTAGTTTTAGTATCACTTTTGGCTTATGCTTTAGTTTTGAAGAAGTATGTGACTCAAAGTGGCTTATAGAATAGGTAATATAGAAGTAATCTATGGTTGGTTTTAAGTTTTTTAGGTTATCAAAAGATTCTATATTGGAATTTGATACATGGCTTGGTATTAGGGCCTACCCCCTCACTTTACACACATCAACGATAAAGGTGTTAGGTGCTTTGCTGGCATTTACTAGATTCTAGAGTTTATACTCAACCAAAGAGCTTAGTTGGTTATCCCATTTGTAATGACCTCTAAGTAGGATTTCTAGGAAATATTAAGGTGACCATTAGGTGATGAAATCTTGGTCAGACCTTATCTCAAATTATTTATGTTTAATTGATGAAAGTGGTTTGGCTAGTGTGCACAACAAAATTGGTGATATGATAAGATTATTGTGCTTAAATTCAAAGTGAACTAATGTCAAAAGAAAGAAATAGATGCAATTTATTTTAATCCCAAAATAAATTTCAATTTAAATTATGAGTATAGATAGAGGGAAGAACATACAAATGTAGAGAAAAACTAGAGTAGAGACTCTAGGTCCCATTAGGCATGCTAGAATGTTTCATGTAAATTTGCACCTAAGTTATAAATAATGAGAGAAAATAAACTCAATATAGGTGTGGTTGAAAAACCTATTTATTTATGAACGTATTGAATCATAAGACTATGAAGATCTCCTCTTTGGCTTGGGAGGAAGACCTATAGATAAGAAATCACTAAAGCAAACTTAGATAGATAGTTGGGTGGATTGCCTAGTGATGGCTAGATCCTAGAAGTGAGATATTCATTAGGGGCTATCAATCCACACATTTTAAATAATTAAGTTCACAAAACTAGAAAGAAGGTACTTTCATCAATAACCAAAAGGTATTAAAATTAAACACAAGATTGCTTGCTTAGAAAAATAGACTATATATGACAAAATTGGTGATAAACTAATTAATAATAGCGCTAAGGGGTTGAGGTTGCTTAAAAAAATCTAAATGGGGTCTGTGAGTGATTAGAAACATAGAAAACTAGGTTTGGTTAGGGGTATGTGGGTGCAAATGGATTGTTGGTTTTCACTACCATAGTGACTGTCGATGGGTAAGGTGACCATCAGTAATCAAGTTGATCATCGACAGTTAGAAAAAATATTAACTATTGAGTCAACCATCAATAGTTATTGTGTGAAGATCTAGGTCAATGAATTTATAAATAATGGGATTCGAAAGATGGATTTTAGGAGATGGGAAAGGGTTGGACTAGTTGCAAAATGGGAATAAAGTATGTGAATATTAACAAGCAAGTACTTATCTTACCAAAAATGATTGGGTTTGCAATTGAAGTAGCTAACCTATTGGTGGAATTTGGCTTGATTAGAGAAAATTAACGGTACCTAAAGCTTGATTGGGAGGTGATGGTGAGTTATCTCTCAATAATATAGCTTGATGATACTTGATAACATTGATAATGTTGATTGACTTGAAAAATAAAACTTCTAAATACCTAAGTTCTTGATAATTATTGTAAATGATTTTGACCTCCCAAGTTCCTCTCTCTTATAGGCATAAGCAAGAGGTGAATGCTAAGGTGTAATTAGGAAATATAAATATAATACATCCATGCAAAGGCTTGTAACTAGAATTAGATGAGTTATATTTAGTAGAGGTTGGTGAGACTTGCATGTTTCTAGTTAAGAGGTGCATCTTGACCACAGATGATCAGGAGTTCCCAAGGGTGCCAATCTATGGTCACCCTGACCATCAATGATCATGTTCTAGAGGAAAGAGATCATGTAGGTCATGTTGTGTTAGTTCATGAAACTAGTTGTGGATGGGAGTTTTTAGGCCGAATTATTGTAGGTTGGTCCCAAGAGGGTCTTAGATAGGTCTAGGGGGATTTTTGACATTCAAAAGCACAAGTGTGTATATTTTTGGTGTCTAAAAAGACAACCATAATTAACCACCTATGGCCAAAGGGAAAACAAAAATGGCTTGATAAACCATCTTAAATAAAGATATCAAGACAAATCCTTTCCAATTAATGTGCACAATTTTCCTCTTAGATCAGATGCTAGACACACATGCCACAAATGCACCGTAAAAAAAATGAATGAGTTGGAAAGATTTGAAATGATGGCATGAGTTGCATTGAGAGAAGAAATAAATGAAAAATTATTATGAAAAAGTTTAACAAAGTTATCCACACAGATAGCCATGTAATCAGTTTCTAATACTTGGGTTATTACAAAATAAAGATTAGTCATTATAGCAAAGACTTCCCCCTATTTATATATGAATTTTCTCAACAATCATTTTCACCTTTATAAACAAATTTCATATATAAAGGCATGCATGGAAGGATCCTCTAATCAGGATGAAGGTCATACTTGGAAAACTCCTTTAGGAGATGAATCTTACAGTGAGAAAGGATTTCCAAAGCTCTCTAATTTCAATCAGTATTCCCCTGATGGGAAAATGAGATCTCAAATGTATTATTTGAGAAATTCTGACAGAAGTCTTGATTAGTCTAGTGAATTCAAGCTTCTTAATTGGAATAATGTTGCAACTAAATGCTTGAATACAAAGATTAACAGTATCCAGTCTAGTCTAGATCAGATATCTAACATGTTGAAAGGAATAGAATTCTACCAGAAGGGTGATCTCTCTAAAGCTATTACGATGTTAGATAGTAATGAGAAATCTAGACACAATCAGATCATTTAGAAGATTGACACTGAATATGTGATACTTAAGCAACAATAGTCTAAAGCTATCAAAAAGATTGATGAATTAAAATCTAAAACTATTCGTAGACTTGATGAGATAAAAGTTCAAAATGCAGATGCAATACAAGAATAGTTTGATATAAGTTCTCATGTTTCTTTTGTGGAGAAAAAATTAGAAGAAAAAGCTAGAGAAACTATTTCCAATATTGATAGTCTTTCTAGGGAAATAGTCAATCAAAATCAAACTGTTGCCTTAATCCCTGAGATACATCATAAGGTCTCAGAACAATCCTCTTCCTCTATGGATATTTTCTCCTTATCCGATGTTGCTTATAATAGACAAACTTGGCAAAATGTGGAAAAACATCAGAAAGAAGAAATGAAGAAGATTAAAGAAAAAATAAAATTAGAAAGCAATAGTGTAGCTGATAAATTTTTTCAGATTGGAATGGCAAAAATAGAAGAGTCAGAAAAGGAAGGGATTTTTGAAATGGGAGAGTCATCTACTTCTAGGCCTCCTTTAGATTCCCAGATCAGAACATTAAACCTTCAGTCATTTTTCTGGAAGTTCAATTGTGAATCTCCAGCAAGAAGAAAGGAAATGATACATGCTATGATCTCATGGGCTAATGTTCAAATTTTTGGTCTCAAGAAAGATCCTATTAATGTTACTCAGCAAATTGCCAATGGTTTCATTGGTAATATTAAAGAATGGTGGGATGCTTGTGGTCAAGCATTTTAGGATAATATTGTTAGGGATGTTGAGCCAGTAGTTGATTTGTGTAATGCCCTATACTTAGAATTTGTAGGTATTATGGATAATGAAAAGGCTGCAAATAGAGCTATGTTTCTAAAAGCACAGTTATGTGATATGACTTGGTTAGATGAGTATATGTGTTACATGGAAAATTTATTCTACAGCTCTGGTGAAATGTTCAACCCTGCTTATAAGATAAGGTATATAGAATCCTTTTTAGAATATTTTTCTACTAAATATAAAGAAGCAATGGGTGATGAGTTGTCTACAATGTCCTTTGGAAGAATAAATCAAAATATCAAAGCTGTGAATGAAAAATTGTGATTAGAAAAGAAAGCTCACAAAGAGACAATGAAATTTCATAGGTAGTTAGGAGTTAAATTTTGTAACTCTCTTGATGATTATTTTGGATGTACGGATATTAATCAATACAAAAAATTTAGAAGCAAAAAGAAGAAGCAATCTTCTTGTGCTTGTTCAGTTCCAAAACGTCAATTCCCTTGGAAACCAAAAGGTAAGTTTCAGAAGAAGAAGAAGAAGAAGAAGTTCTTTTCTAAGAAGCTTTTCCAGAAAAGAGAAAACATGTATTCTAAAAAGCCCCTGTCAAATGTTTCCTTTGCCAAGGAAACCATTATGCTAATAAATGTCCAAACAAGGAAAAGCATTCCAAGAAAGTAAATTTTATTCAGCAATATAATGTGCATGAAGATGATTATGTTTTATTGATTGATGATTAGAAATATTATTCTTCTGATATTCTTTGGGATGAATTTTCAGTCTTAGAATCTAAAGATGAGAAAATCAATATGAATTATCATGAAGTTACTTCTAGTTCTGAATCTTTAGAATATGATTCAGATATTAATTTTCATATTCATATGCTCAAAGCTCAATTTTATGATAGTCTTAGTTTGTCACAATAGATTTCATATTTAAAGCAAAAATATGATAGTACCCTTGTATATATGATTTCTGAAAGAAAATTCTTACAACAACAAATTGCTAACACTGAACACCAGTATGTGTTGCATATTTCTCAATAGCACCAGCAAAAAGAGTAGTTATCTAATCAATTTTCCAAGAAACATGCTATTCAGTCTCATGATATTCAAGCCACTTATTAGCGTGATACACATGCATGAAATACTTGGTGATCTAAGCGCACTCTTCAACTACAACGCTTTCTTGTCCATGCTCAAGAGGAACTACAACACCTCTTGAAAGAAGAAGCTGATGTTGAAGCTGATGAACAACTCTTTGAACAAGATAGCTCAGGTAACTGAACATTACTCTTCTTTTGAGGGGGGAGAACCCTCTCAGTCTCAATAGCAATTTTCTCAGCAGTCATTTTCAGCTCCTCAGGATCAGGATATGAATAATAGTATTCATCAAGTTTTAGTTCACACTACTAACAACCCTGTATGTGAATTGACTATTAAGTGGAATGGGTTCAAACCCTATAATCTGGATGTCTTGATTGACACTAGTGCAAAAATTTTCCTTGCTCATTATAATTCCATCCCTACAGATATGTGGAAAGAATATTTCCATAGATTAACATTCAATACCAGAATAATAGTCTCTAAATTATCTGCTCATGTCCTTATTGTTTTAAGAGATTCTGTGTATCAGTTCAAAATTGTTCAGCATGAAATCCCAATGTTTGATATGATGATTGGTTCAGATAACTTGACTAGCTTTTATCTTATCATCATCCAGCCTCATGAAATAATATTGGCATAGAAATATTCTCTCTATAAGAAAAGCAGATATGAATGCAAAATCCCACTCAGAGAAAAAGGTAGAAAGGTTATTGATAATTCCTGGATTCATAGAAAGATAAATCTTTGTCAGGATGCTATTAATTCAGTGATTTCTAAGATTGTTACTGATTGTTGTTTTGAGAATCCTCTTGCTTTTTAGCACAAAAAGTGCCATGAATGTTCCATTGAGTTGAAGATGATAACATATAAGAATGGAAGACAAATTGAGCCTAAGTTCAAAGCTCACCATTCAGGTATGTCTCCTTCTTTAAGAAATGAATGCTTTCAGTAAATCACTCAGTTAAAGGAACAGGGACTAATTAGAGATTCTAATAGTCCATGGGGATGTGAAGCCTTTTATGTCAATAAAAGGTCTGAATAGATTAGAGGGAAAAGGAGATTGGTAATAAACTATATTCCTTTGAATAAGCATGTTGTTCCTGTACAACATCTAATTCCATCCAAGGATGAAATTTTGTAAAGAATGAGTGGTAGTAAGGTTTACAACAAATTTGATCTCATGTCTAGATTTTGGCAAATTCAGGTTGTTGAAAAAGATAGATATAAAATAGCCTTCATTACTCCATTTGGACAGTATGAATGGAATGTTTTACCATTCGACTTGAAGATAGCTTCTAGCATATTCTAGCAAATGATGAATTAGATATTTGCTGCATATTCTAGTTTCATTATTGTCTAAATAGATGATATTTTGGTGTTTAGTAAATCTCCCAAGGAATATCTAGAGAATTTAGAACAGTTTTATAAAATTGTATTTGAAAATGGTTTAGTGCTCTCAACCAAGAAAATGGTAACATTTAAAGAAGAGAGATTTTCTTGGTATTATAATAAGGTCAGGATAAGTTACAGTTCAAGAACATGTTCTTAAAGCTATCAGTAATTTTCTTGATGTTTTAACAGATAAAAAGATGTTACAAAGATTCTTGGGATGTGTAAATTATGTTTTCGGTTACTATTATCAGCTTGCTCAAGACAAAATGTTGTTAAATTAAAGGCTGTCTAAAAATGCTCCAGAATGGTCTATTGTTATGACTCGAGTAGTCTAGTGGATCAAAGAAAAGTGTCAGAATCTACCTCCATTAACTTTACCAAGTAATGGTTTAAAAATTATAGAAACTGATGCCTATGACTTATATTAGCATGCAATATTAAAGGAAAAATTGGCTGATGGATCAGAAAGACCATGCAGATATGTGTCTGGAACCTTCAAGTAGGCTCAGAAGAATTGTCACTCCACACATAAAGAGATACTTGTTGTGATTAAGGCAATTCAGTCTCTTATGTTCTTTGTCAGATTAGAAAAGTTTGTGGTGAGATTTGATTTAAATAATTTTATGAGGATCTTACATGGTATAGATAATCCGAAGAAAGGATCAATCAGTAGATTGGTTCAATGGGCTACATATTTATCTGATTTTGATTTTTCAATTGAACATATTTCTGGTAAACATAATTCTCTTGCAGATTTCATGACCAGGGAATTTCATCTAGAATCAGATAAGAATTTTTTTATTGTAACCATTGAAGTACGTGATGAATTTCACAGTCATATATGGAGGAGTATTCCTTCAATCTCAAATCAGCTCAGAAATGAAGTCACTCTTTTTAAAGCAAAATCTTATGAAGCAGTGAATCTTATGAATGATAAGAATTTGGGTTGGACTTCATATTTCATAGAGCCAGATGAATCTAATACCTGTTCTGCAATAATTCTCTATCGAGAAGGTGATAATAGTGATTATACAGGGATTCATAATCCCTTTATCCAGTTGGTTCAAAGGCAACGAACAGAGTTCTTATTTCACTGGTCTACTATTTGGCCCAGTTATAATCTAGGTAGTGAAATTTTTTGGGAATCTGGAGAAATCCCAGATTACTCGTTTGAATTTTTGGATTATATTCTACCAATGAAAGCTTCAGAAGATCCTACTGTAAGAATAACTCCTGGGCAAGTAAGAAATATTTATATTGCTTTAAGAATTCCATTTCAGGTTAAATTTGAACTCTATTCAGTCTTTAACCAGCAAAGGAATTATCATTCTACGCATATAATTGATGTTCTTTTAGCAGCACTTTGGTGACGAGTCACAATTTCCCATCAAGCTGTCTTTCCACCAACATTGCCAAGACATATTTTAAGGATTCCTTCTACTATGTATATGGATCATATCAACATTGAAGATATGGATCATAATGGAAATAACTCTCCGTATTCACCTCAGGGT